>PISX010003998.1:0-128193 GCA_004024625.1 Mellivora capensis
ACAAGTAGGCAGAGAGGCAGGCAGAGAGAGAGGAGGAAGCAGGCTCCCTGCTGAGCAGAGAGCCCGATGTGGGGCTCCATCCCAGGACCCTGGGATCATGA
This sequence comes from Mellivora capensis, assembly GCA_004024625.1. Lineage (NCBI taxonomy): Eukaryota > Metazoa > Chordata > Mammalia > Carnivora > Mustelidae > Mellivora > Mellivora capensis. Next base: position 102 of record PISX010003998.1, read on the forward strand.
CCCAAGCCGAAGGCAGAGGCTTTAACCCACTGAGCCACCCAGTGCCCCGTGCTCTTTTTTTTTTTTTTTATACATTCAGTGGGTGGGGGGACTTGTAAGAACTCCCCACCCTCTCACCTAGACCACGTGCAAACTAATGCACACACAGAGATCACCTCTTTTTTGTTTCTTTCCATCAACTATTTTATGGGACAGGTGATAGATTTTTTTCATTGTTTTGTTAAAAGTCATATTTTAATCTTTTTATTTTTAAGGACACTTTTCTACTCAAAATAGAGATAGATTGTGTGACTGAGTGCGTGGGTATGTGTAGGGGGGATTGGACTGGAAATATCCATAAAATAATGTGTTGGGCTTGACATATGGACATATGTGGAGACCTGAACCAGTAATCAGTGATTATACCTTCTTCTCAGGAACACATGGAACTTCGAACAAAAACTGACCATGTACTGCAAATCAAGCGTCAGAGTCAGTATCACATAGATCAAGTTCTTCTACAATGTAATTAAGTTAGACATCAGTAACAGGAAGAGGATTTGGAAAAATCTCACACAGCTGAAAATTGTAAAGTATTTCTATTAGAATTAGGTCAAAGAAAAAAAATCATAGTTGAACTGAATGATAACGAAAGTGCCACATATTGGAACTCAGGAGATGTAACTAAAATTGTAATTTGAAGAAAAGGCTTAAATTCTTATATTAGAACAGAAGAAAGGCTGACAGTTGATGAGTTAAGCATCTAACTTAAAAAGTTTTTAAAAAAAAGAAAAGAAAAAATACACAACAATATTGTTTTTTTTTCTTACTAAAGAGGGAATACACTTAGTGGGGAGAAACAAACAACAGAAAAAGTCGTTATTCTGATATGATGATGTTAAGTGCCCACGAATGAAGGAATAGAAAATGGAGTCATTACCTTCCAATTTCATTCAGCTCAGTATAAGCTGAATCAAAATTTTCCTTCCAAGAAATGGTGGCACCATCAGCAGCAGCATCTTTGGAAGAGAGAGAATCCATTTATGATACTGAGGAAGTCATATAAGAATAAAGAAAAGATTAACAGAAAAGCTCCTGCTTTGCCCCAAAGCATTCTCGTGACCAAATATGGAGTCTAACTCATGGGAAAATGCCAGGATTCTCTGAAATGTTATTTTTAAAACTATCATCCCAGGGGAAGCCAACCTGACAGAGTCATATTCCCCCACCCCCACCACCAGCGCTGTGCCATCTACATAAAAGAAAACTTGGGACAATCAGAGATGTAACCTCTGGATATTTTAAAATAGAAATGTGGTAGAACAAGTTAAAAGAGAGAGAGAAAAACACATGGAAGGCCTAGAAAAGCCAGTGAGAATCAGGGCTGAGGAGGGATGCAGTGGCAGCTAGGGGAAGAGTTACAAGGGCCCAGAGGAGGAAAGGAGGGGAATGGGCTCAGAGCATCCTAACCACCTGTCCCTGTCACCCCGCTGCCTCAGACAATGAGGAGCTTAGCTGGTATACCAAATAGTGTAGCTTAACCCAAAATACAGGCCTGAGCACAATGTTTGGCAGCATTACCTTATTTGAGGTGTTAATTCCCGGCAATGATTTACACACGCACACACACACACACCCACACGCGTGTGCACGCGTAAAGCATGCGCACCAACATGTGTTTGTTCTGTCTCTTGGGACCAAGGCTTGCAAGAAGGAAGACATGAGGCAGAATTTAGTTCGTGGCTTAGGAGAAGAAGAGCACGCCGGCAGCGCAACTCTTCTGACCCGGGCCACCTCAGGCTGCCCAGAGTACGGTGGGGCTGAGGCTCAGGTGACTTATCTATATTGAATTCTGAGGTCCAGGGCCAAGGTTTCCCAGTGTCATGGGTCCAACGGAGCAAGGCTGGGGCGGGCTGGGGAGCACTTCCAGAGTCAGCGGGGGTGGCGGGGGCTGGGCTGTAGCTGGAGGCCCTAGAAGGTTTCTGAAGCCCCTCTGGAGACTCTGGGATCCCCTTAACTTAGAGACACATGGGTCTGTTGTCTTTGCAGGGCCGTGACCTCCTCCTCCACCCCAGCACACACAGCCCACTCCTGTGCCATGGAACACCTCTCCCTACTTGGAGATTTCTTCAGGCTAACAAGTGTCTTTGTCTCTCTCTCTCTTTCTTTCTTTCTCTTTTTAAAATATTTTATTTATCCATTTGAGAGAGAGAGAGAATAAGAGAGAGTGTGAGAGAGGGGAGAAGGTCAGAGGGAGAAGCAAACTCCCGGTGGAGCTGGGAACCTGATTCGGGTCTCGATCCTGGGACTCCGGGATCATGATCTGAGCCGAAGGCAACCACTCAACCAACTGAGCGGTTGGTGCCCCAGGTGTCCTCTTTCAAAATGTTCTGGGGACCAAGGGGGTTTGGTGAGACAGGGAATAGGTGGTATTTGTAAAATACTCACGTGTAGCTAGTTACAGATGTATCTTAATTATTCAACATATCCACCTAAAAATGTATCCACCTTGAGGCGCCCCTGGGAGGTTCGGTCGGTTAAGGGTCTGCCTTCGGCTCAGGTCACGATCCTAGAGTCTCGAGATCGAGTCCCACATGGCGCTCCCGGCTCAGAGGGGAGTCTGCTTCTCCCTCTGCCCCTCACCGGCTTGTGCTCTCTCTCTCTCAAATAAATAAATTTTTTTAATTCTCATTTTGATTCAGATCTTTCGAACAGCTTGCTTTCCTCTCCCCAGCTTAAACTGGTGAACAGGGCTGTCTCTGATGCTGTGAGGCACACTTACACCTGGCAGGAGTTCCCAGGGGAGAGGGGATTTGGTGTTCCCAAGTAGGAAAAGGGGCAGACGGCATCCAGGTGACTCATGACTCCTGCCCGCCCCTCTCTGTTCCTGGGGACACACACGGGTGCCCAGGGACCCTGGCAGGCCCCAGGTAAACACGAGTGGCTGACCTCACTTTTGCTCCAAGACAGTTGAAATCACACTTTTTTTCAGGTCTCTGAAATGTTACTTGACGGAAGCCACTGGCAAATCCAGCTTCTCCCCGCATGGTGGCCTGCCATGCCAATGGGCAGCCGGCACCCGTGAGTGGGTGAGCCGCCCGGCTGCCTGGCCTCCCCCGCCTGGGGTGCAGGGCAAGGCCCTGACTCACCGTACTCGGGGAGTCGCACAAACTCCGAGGGCTCGCTGGGAAGACTGATCCCCCAGGGGTTGCTGGCGCTGACGCGGAACTGATAAGGACTCCCAGGACTGAGGTCCTCGATGACGAGGTAAGTGTCCAAGGTCGAAGCCACGGACTGCTGCCAGGCCTGGGAACCTAGTGCACGATTTCCGATTTCCGAGGAGAGGGAAAGAGAAAGCCAGAGAGACATTGTTTCAAAGACCTTCAGCAAACAAAGAAGGGGAAGTTGACTCATTCCATTCAAGGAACAGCTGTGGTTACTGATTGGGCTCTGAAAGCCCGTGGGCCACCTGTGGCAAATGACTGACTAGGTCCTGAGGGGTGTGAAAGCACGTGTGAGAGTGAGAAGACGGAGAGCGGGAGAGCGTACAGAATTTACAGGGGACGCTGCGGCAACTTTTTAATAAGACATAAAAATATATTATAAATCACAAGATGAGAGGAAATATGTATTTGGAAGTGGAAACAAACCAGAAGTGAACAGGCACTGAGCCCTCCACGCACGTCAAGTACCGTGCCAGGCGACTCTCTCATTTCCCTTTCACACCAAAATCCCCAGACACCCTGCGGGGTCGGGAACATGAGAAACGGATGCTCAGAAAGATGAAATGATCTTCTCACAAGAACTGCCTGGATGCGATGAGCTAAGGACTGAACAGCGCGGGCGGGGGAAGGACTAGCTTGGTGAGATGCGTCCCCGGCTAGGCTCGAACACCTCTGTGCCGAGGGGGGCGGAGACCCGAGAGTGAACAGCTTCCCAAAGAGGCCAAAGTAAGCAGTTTCGTAACTGCATGGAGACTGTTCAGTAGAAGGAGGAAGAGTTGAGATACTGCGAGCGACGGCGCGACGGCGGGCACAACACATGATTTTGGTTCTGGCCACGAACAGTGGCTGGAAATTCAGCCGTGTAATGCATTACGTGGTTCAGAGGTGAACAACTAGAGCTGGCGGGCAGCTTCTCATGTAACTAATTTTTCTGGATAACCGGTGGCAGGTTTAGGTGTTTCTGACACTGAACTAATGTCTGCACCCTCAGCACGTAAATGCAATGACTTAAAAAAAAATGAACAGCTTTTAAAAATCATTATACACATGTCTGCATGTATGTAGAATTTAGAGATCACACAATAGGTATATGTGATCTCTACTTATATATGTGGTCTCTAAATTTTGTGTGGGGTGCGGGTAAGGCTCCGCTCACGCTACCCTGGTTATCACTCTGGGAGGAAGAGTACGGATTCGAGAACTTGACACCTGGGTTTAACGCCAGCCTTGCCTCTTACCAGCTCCTGCCTCGTGTTCCTTAACTGTCTTCAGGCCTTAGCCTCCTCATCTGTAAGACGGGCCTGATTGCCTGTCTGGGGGATAGGGCTTATTAAGGACAGAAGTGCCCATGAAGGCACTTTGAAATCTACCAGGAGGCATTATGAGTTTGGCGAAAACCACTGCTTGAAGTTAGAGGTCAGAAGGCGGCTGTAGTCTGACACGAGGTGTTTATGCTGAGTTGGAAGACACAAGAAGGAACACCTGATGAAAAGCTTGAAGGCAAGTAGTTTATGACTCTGGGACCTCTCCTTTTGAGGAAGGGAAGAAAGAAAGGGAAAAGCAGGGGGAGCCAGCTCACCTTCCTCTCTGTACTCCACAGTGTAACCTGAAATCGTGCAGTTTCCCGTGCTGGAGGGAGGCAGCCAGCGGAGGATCACGGAGGTGCAGCTTCTCTCCTGGGCAATGGGGCGGTTAGGGGCCGCTGGAACACCTTCGGAGACGAAAGTTATGGTCAAGTGCTCTTTCTGCCGAACTTGACATTTTGCACCAAGGTTGAACGTTTCCTAGGAAACGTGCTTCCCCATGTCTCAATTATTTCCTACGCCCTTTCCACCCAGTGGCATACCTTTCTCCAGGCCCTGGAGAGGCCTGGCAGATATACTTTGGGGTTAGAAGTTCTTTCTCGGGCTAAAGACTGCACGCTGGAGATTAGGCTGACCCAGAAAGCATGCAGGAAATTATGGCAGACCACAGATAGCCCTTAGCCAAGATTCCTTCTCTCCCCTTAGCTGGACTTTGGGATTTCACAAAGGACCTTTTCTTCTCCAGGTCTCAGGGAACCCTTGTAATGTCCACATAAAGTACCTGATGCACATAAATTCATAGAGACAGGAAGTAGAACAGTGGCTGCCAGGGGCTGCGGGGGCAGGGAGGGGAGCTGCTGTTTAATGGTTATAGGATTTAGTTTTGCAAGATGAAAAGAATTCTGGAGATTGGTCTCACAAACATATGAATGTATTCAACACTGCAGAAGGTACATTTAACATTGGTTAAGATGAAAAATGTTATGTATATTTTACCATAATAAAAATATTTTAAAATTATAAAAGGTGTTGGATGAACAGAGAGCCTGTACCTTGCACTTTAACTGTAGCAGACGTGGACGTTGTGCCATGGTCATTTGTTGCTATGCAGGTATAAATCCCACTGTCTTGGGGCATCAGATTGCAGATCTTCAAGGTGATTTCCCCTGAATCACTAGGGACACCAAAAGCATGCTCTTCAGACTCTAGTAATGACACAGTTGACTGATGGGTAAAATCCCAGAGGGTGGGCATGTGGGGTGCTGAGCTGAATCCTCAGGTCCAAGGTCTCATCCCAGCTCTGGGACTTCCCTATACACCTTGGGTGGTCGCCTTGTCTTTCTATATTCCCATTTCTTTATGGGGGGACATTCTTGCCACTCGCATCTCTCATGTGTGTTGTATAAAGGGCAGAGGGATAGAAAAGGAGTAAAACAAGATCAGAATCAGAATATGGTTTGAAATATATAAAGTCCTATACAATATTACTGGTATTATTACCACTAGCAGTTTTGTCCTAAAGTATTTTCAGTCTCAAACATCGATAACACACTGTATAAGAAAAGGGAGGGGCACCTGGGTGGCACAGTGGGTTAAGTGTTTGACTCTTGGTTTCAGCTCAGACAGTGATCTTGGGGTCCTGGGATTGAGCCCCAAGTGGGGCTCCATGCTTTGCATGGAATCTGCTTGGGATTTTCTCTGTCTCTCACTCTGCCCCAATCCCCCACGCTCATGCACTCTCTCAAATAGATAGATAAATCTTTAAAAAAAAAAAAAAAAGGATGCCTGGGTAGCTCAGTTGGTTAAGCCTCTGCCTTTGGCTCAGGTCATGATCCCAGGGTCCAGGGATGGAGCCCTGAGTCAGGCTCCCTGCTCAGCAGGAAGCCTGCTTCTCACTCTCCCTCTCCTACTCCCCCTGCTTGTGTTCTCTCTCTCGCTGTCTCTCTCTGTCACATAAATAAATCTTTAAAAAAAAAATTACGTGAATTAAGTAAAGGTCAAATTCCGCCACTAAATGCCAACTTCCCTGGTAGTTCCCGTCTGGGGTCCAGGGCACCACAAGGGAAGCGCTGCTCAGAAAGGATGACACACAGCAGTCAGCAGTCAAGTCAACCCCACTGCCAACCCCCTGCGGAGACAGACAAAGCCTGCTGCTCTTCGGGACCCTCACCAAACACTGACTCCCCCACTAAGTTCCATGGGCCTGCTAACCTCAGGACCTGGCCATCCCTGGCCATCATTGCTGGGAATACCATTTCATATGCACAAACATTAAGTTGATGGATGGGAGTTTGATTCTAGATGATTCTTTGATAAATGCTTAAGCACTTAAGGGCTCATTATTGCTTGTCCACTGTAAACAGCAGTACACAATAAATACAGAACGATTAGGAGGCAGTCAACCAAGTTTTTTTTTAAATCGGCTTTCTTTGTGGAAGCATGTGTATGGCTGGATTTTCTGTTTAACATCGCATATTTTGGAGCAAGTCTTTTTTTTTTTTTCTTCTAAGAAAACTGTTCTTAGGCTAATGGAGGAATTCAACAGATCACTGTTTCTCAGGATCCTGGTGGGCACAAAGAAACACCAGGATGTTGGGATGTGAGACCCACATTCCTCCCACGGGGCTGGAGCCTTTGCCACTACTGTTGACACAGAGATCCTCTTGGGGATCCTTGGGGAAAGATCAGCCAGTCGGGTGGATGTAAGTTGGTGACTGTCAAAGCTCTTTGAAAGTAGGGCTCATGCCTAACCCAAGATATAGAGGGGTATGTTTTTATTTGTTGAGTGTGGGTCCAGAATGCAGTCTTGTCAAACTCCTTGTAGGTGCAGGTATGTCTATGTGCTGCTCAGTAGCACGTGACCATGTGCTGGGCACCCCTCCCCTCTGTGTCCGACCTGCTCGGGGCAGGGAGCAGCTGGGACTGTCCTACAGCTCCCAGCTCTGACACACCATTGTGTGAGAGCACGCTTTCCTGAGTTGCCCGTGGATGTTTACTCCATTTCTCTCCTCATCAAGGCCAAGTATTTGGGCGAGAATAAGCTCCAGGGCACCCAAGCCCCTTCCCCCAGAGGCTAAAGAACTAGAACAGGGGCTGCACCAAGGTGCTGGCGGTGTCTCTGTGGGGCGATCAGCTTACCAGGAGGAGACGGTGTATGTCGCCGAGCTGTTGTCCGTGTCAAGGATGTTCTGGTCTGGCCCCTTCCAGGTGATGGTGGGCTTTGGCCGCCCACAGACTTTGCACTGCAGTGTCACTGTGTCCCCAAGCAAGCAGGTCACATCCACTAAGGGCACAAGGAATTCTGGGGCCACTGTGGTCAGATGGACGTAAAGCATCATTTAGAACAAACACAGTAAACAGCCGTTTTACACCTCTCCCCTGCCCACGCACGTGTAGTGATTCAAATGACCTTCACCTTAATACTGTCAAGTCATCCGTGTTCCATGAAGAAGGGTTTTAAAAGTAAGAAATGTTTATTGCAGAAAATCAGGAAATACAGATAAGTCTCCATGATGTCCTGATACAGAGGTAACTGACGGGCCGGCTGGGAAACCGGGGCTCCAAAATGGCGGATCTTCCCGCCAACCCTCTCCAAGATGGCGGACTTTCCCGCCATCCTTCCTGCCGCCTCCACGTCAGCGCCAGGAAACTGAAACTCTCCACCCAGGAGCTTCCTAATTGGGAGCTGCCCATCACGGACTTCCCGAGCCCCATGCCTTCTGATCACCACATACCTTGCCATTGGACTCGAGCCCATGCCTCATTCTGGTCTGATACACTTCCCCTGCCCCATACTCTCGCATCACCATATACCTTATATGGGCGCAAGGCTATGCCCTACCTCACCCCGATAAAAGGACCTCGCCAACTCCTTCCCAGCGCGACTTCCCCGACTCACTCCCCCCACCCCCTTTCTGAGAGTCGCGGAACCTCGCCTGAGGGTGCTTGCAATAAAGTTCATCTCTCAGATCCACTTGCCTCCTAACCTTTCTTACTACTCCCGCGGGACCAACTTAACAGTAACTACTGCGAACGTCTTGGTCCACAACTTCTGGGCTTTCACCAACACCGTTTTTCTTACACAAATTACACATACTGCAAGTTGTGGCCTTTTCCACTCCCGCAGGGTATCATGCACGCCTTTCCTTGTCCATAGCACAGAACCACATCCCCATTATTTTCTGCCTCTCCCTCAACGGCTGGATCGGCCACAATTTATTGAGCCAGTCCCCGCGTTCTCGATTCGACTTTGTAACTCACCTTCTTGGATGAAATTTGGATTTAAGATCTGAAAAACACAAAGAAACAGAAAACTGCTTAAATCCTAAGCTACTAATGGAGAACAGGAGACTTCCACCATCTTGAGTAAAGGAAGTAGTTTAGGGAGACGAGGCCTGGAGGCCAGGCTCTCTTGCTTGCGACCATGTCAGCATTGCAGGAACAACCCTGGGCACCTGCTCTCCTCTCCTCTCTGCTCTGGTCCTTTACATTCCTCTGGGTGGTGCAGGGCCCCATGCAGGTGTGTCATGACTGCAAGCTCTGCTGGCTTTAGCCGGCTCCTTTCTCCTGCATTTCACTTCCCTAGGGGCTCGTCCTCCCTGTCAAATTCATAAAAGCCATGCTCCCTGCCCGCTTCCATCTGCACTTGAGCAATGAGTTGGCACCGGGTCTTCCTGGACTCACAGGTTTTCAAAAACAGAGCACCAGAGCTGTATCAGACTGGAACAGTCTTCCAGAGGCAGCCCCCTCACCCCAAACAGGGGAAGGTCCTCTTCAAGCAGCTGCATGCAGAGCTTGTCTGGTTGCGGGGCAAAGGGAAGATCATACCCATCCATCCTGTCCCCAGCATAGGGTAGCTTGAAAATCAGGGGTTCTAGCCCTTTTGGCTTTGTCTAGCTGAAAACACAGACCTAGGCCAATGAAGCAACCTGACCTTCACATGGCTGGTTGGCAAAGACACGTTGGAAAGGCTCCTTTGTGACCCCACGGATTTTCACAGAAGATGGACTCCCGGCCAACTGGCCATGCTGAAAAATCACCCCTTCTTGATTTTCTTTCATCTTTTGTTTTCCCTCTAATCACATGAGTGCATGTTATAAAGCTTGGCAGGGTGAATGAAACATGGGTTTCGGAGTCAGAAAGCCTGGGCTCATCTCCTTTGTTTCATGTGATAATCACTTAAGATTTATTACATTAATTTCCTTCCCTATAAGATGGGGATAACTAATACGTACTGCGAAATGTTATTGCGAAGATGAAATGAGTAGTCTAGGTCAAGTGCTTGGCACAAGCTTGACAAATAGCAAGTATTCAGTATTTCTGCTTAAGGAAAGAAACATGATCTAATTCTAGTCATCCTCCTTCTGCGAAGCAGCGTGCTGTTACAGTGGCTTTTCTCTAAGGGTTTATGGTGTAAAATTCTTCTCTCCCTCATAAATAAAGCCAGAGAGCTCATCTGCCTTACCAATGGCCCATTGTGGCATTTGTACTTATCTCCCCATAGTTACTTCTGGCGTATGTGAACACGGTTTCCGTCTGTTCTTCCCTTAATCAGGATCCATGTGAGCCCTTTGGAACAAAGTTGCTATTTTCCCCCTTTGGGTTCCCCTTTGCCAACCAACTACCCACATACAGCACCCAGCTCTTTCCTGAAGTGAGCTGCGGAAATCTCTCACCATGTCAAGTCCTGGGGCTGCCCCGTCTTGAGACTGACCTCGGCAGCACCCTCTGCTAGTCTCAAAGGCCACGTACACCATTGCCCCACCTTCCTTTAAATCAGTGGTTCTCAATCCTTTACCCTGGCAGCTTTAAAAACACAAAAAATCAATGCCTGGACCTCAGGCCTAGAGATTCTTTTAGTTGGTGAGAAGTGGGGCCAGGCATCGGTTTTTTTTGAAAGCTGCTTTGGGGGAGTCAATGTGCGCCCTAGTTTGCGGAAAGCTGCTAAAAGCCCCCTCTATCCAAAGGAACTGGTTTTGGAAACCAACTCCCTGCCCCTGAGGCTTTTCTGGGGTGGGGCGGGGAGAGGTGGGGGCATTTGGTAAAAGCTGCTTTCCCCCCACCCAAGAGACCTCCCCTCTTTATGAGGAGACACGGGGCTGTGGCAGGGGGACAGCCCAGGCACGGGGTGGGCAAGGTGCTGAGGGGTCCACAAAGGTCTCCCCCCGGCTTAGGTGAGGCGGAGAGAACGACATCTGCACCAGTCATTTCACAGTCCGAGAAAAGGAGATGGAAGAATATTTTCTAAACGTTATCGCGGCTTCTCACAGGGTGGCGAGATCAAGGGTGGCTTTCCTCCAGTTCAAAAAACATTGTCTCCTCCTCCAGGCTGGTGCAAGATTTTATGGATCCAGAAATGCTAGGCTCGAGGCCCCAGCCTCAGGATTTATAAGATGTCTGAATTTCGGGTGATTTTTTTCTTTCTCTTCTTACCTGGGCTTTCCAAATATCCTGCAGTCCATATGTTTCACTTTTATAATCTTTTTCAAAGGAAAAAAAGGACACAGCGCTACTGGACTGTAAGTTCCTTAAGGACCAGAGCATGTTATTTTTCTTGGACCTCTGGCCCCTAGCCTGGCTTCTGCTGCGAAATGGGCATTTTATACATGTTGGTTGAATGAGTATTTGACCTTTGTCCTCATTCCAGTTCTTCCAAGAACTCGTAAATAGAATCTGGAACTAGGTCCATGTGATCTATAAAATAATGACTTCAGGGTATATTACTAATAATATTTGATCAGAGCCTGTTTTCAAACACAGATGGAAAGCAAACTTTTGGGGAATGATAAATAAAAACAAGAAAATCCATTGCCTCTGAGAGAGGAGGTTCTCAGCGGCATTCCACTCAGGAGCGAATATAAACTCCAGGAGCAGACAAAGCACATAGTATCCACACCCCAAGCCAGACACACTCTCTTGCCTTGGACAACATTGTTAAGCCGCTTAGGCCTTAGTTTTAGCTGGAAATTGGGGATAATGGTGCCCACCAGAAAGCTTGTTTGACGCAAGGGCTGATTTGTTCCGATAAAGATTTATTGAGCTGGTCTTTGGCTGTGGCCCTCAGCAACAAGCTCAGCACCTCTTTGGACCGAAAGTCTGGTGGGGAAGGTGGAATTCAGTGACCTCTGCACAGCTTCCACGATGGTGCCTGCCTGACCAGCCTCCAGCAGACACGGAGCTCTGCCTTCTTCCTTGCCCCACCTTCCGTGTCAGGACTTCAGGGTAGAAACGATCTGGGAATGTTACAAGCTTTGTCCAGTGGCCTGTACTTCCCATCCCAATGGGAAACCACAAGGGAGTCAGACAGTGATTACATGCAGGGAGGGACAGGGAGGAGACAAATGACATGTGGAAGAGACAAATGGGCCATTCCTTCACTGTAACATTTTAAGTGGGGTTTCATAAATCTGTGCTGTGGTAGTAATTCTATAAAACAGCACCCCAAACTGATGCAGAGGGAATTTCTTGACTTAGTCCTCTTTCCCATCACTCCGCACTGCATTCAGGAGGTTATTAAACACAAACATTATTTAAAAAGCAAATCTTCCTAATTTGGAGGTAGACTTAGCGGGAATTTGGAGAGAAAGGTTACCAACAAGGCTACTTGTAGGTTCTCTAACTGGAAGGGGCCCGTGGAAGGCATCAGTCTTCATTCCTCGGTCTGTTGGCTGGCCCAAACACTGCTGATAATGGCAATAACAGCAGTGGTTTGTGTGACATCACGTAGTTGGCATAAACCACTCACGGACTCCTTCATTCACTCATCCTAAACTCTGGGAGGATGTACCAAGCAGGTGTTATTTGTTCCCATTTCCAGATGAGACAGGGAAGTTCGTGTAAGGTCACACAGTGCTCCTTCCACCATCCGTCCACAGGCATGGACTTGGAAGAGCATTGTGACACTTTGTTCTTGATGCCAAAGCCCTGCCTCCCTACCTTTGCTCCCCAACCTTGCACTTCATCCCATTGCTACCTAGTCCTCCCCTTTAAACTCCTCTAGCAAGGACCAAGAGCCCGGCTGAAGTCCATGCTAATGCTTTTTCTAACTTTGACTCTGGGTGACATCCATGAAAGATTCCTCCCTCATTTTTCCTCTTTCTACTTTGAAGCAAGTTGGGATATGGACTGAAGAGGGCCATGGCAGCCTCCTCACACTGCAGTGGAACAGCCTAGGTATTTGTCTGTGGTTCCCTGTGCACTACAAAGCCCATGTGGGCAAGAACCTTGCTCACTATTGTTGCCTTGGAGCCTAGCACAATACCTGGAACATAAGGGTTCCATTGGTATTTGTCGAATTAATCAGTCAATCAAGGGGTGGGATCCTAATTTGGTGGGAGTTGAGAAAATGTCTTGCCATGAACTAGGGAGTGTTTTCCTATTTCCATCATTTGGAATGGCACTTGTTCTGGAATCTCATCAGTCGGTTCATGCCTGAGAGGCGATAGCGATCTTTTCCTCCTCCCTGCTCTTCCCAGGGTTGGTACCTAGCGCTCTGCTCCCGTGCTTCTGTCTATCACGACATCTTCCCTGCATGCTATTACCATACCAGACTCATGAACCCTTTGAAGATAGTAACCCTTTTCTATGTTTTTTTTTTAAATGGTGCTAACTTTTTTTTTTTTTTAAGATTTTATTTATTTATTTGACAGAGAGAGATCACAAGTAGACAGAGAGGCAGGCAGTGAGAGGAAGGGAAACAGGCTCCCTGCTGAGCAGACACCCTGATGCGGGGCTAGATCCCAGGACCCTGGGATCATGACCTGAGCTGAAGGCAGAGGCTTTAACCCACTGAGCCACCCAGGCACCCCCTTTTCTATGTTTTATGCACCATTAAGCCATGCTGCTTAACATAGCATCTTGCACACAGCAGAAGGCCAGGTATGTGTCCAATCAAATTAACTTACCCAATTAGAAGACTAGAATCTAGGCCTCCTGACCACCTTGTCTAATGATCATTGTTGGTGTGTGCCGAGACCTGAGATACCTCTGCCCGGGGCTGGAAGGGGTAATCATAAGCTAACACATATTTCTTGAAGCCTAATGTTTTCCTTCCTTAGAAACAGTTTGACTGTCTGCAGAGAGTGGTAGATGGAAAAGAGCAGGGAGCTGGAATCAGAATGGATGTTGAGGCAAGATGACACTTGTACAAAAAGCACATGTTCTCTCTCTGGGAGACGCAAACCCAAGGGGACGAAGCTGGTATAGACAGGGCTTGGGAATCTGCTTTTATTTGAACAGCAGAGGGCGGCAGGTGGTCGTGTTTCCTCCTTCTGGGAGCAAAAAACCACCACAATGTGGTCCACCGGCAACTTAGTTTCTTCCTTCTGGAGAGAATTCCAATTGTCTTCTTCAAAACAGGAGGGCAGCGAGGGAACGGGAAAGATTTATAGGTAAAATCAACCAGCCCTGAATAACAAGATAAGCTTTAAAGAAATGTTGAGTCTTTTTTTCTTGCCAGTCAATGTCCAAGATTCTGGCCCCATGTCCTGAGAGTGAGGGCAAATCCTTGTCTAGAAAACCAGGTGCCAACTGACTCCAGAAGGAAAACACCCCACCCCATTTTTCTCAATCCCTCATCACTGCTCACAAAACACAGTTCAAAGCTATGTATATCTAGAATGCTGAAGGAATCAAAATGGCCAAAAGAAACTCAAACCAAATGTTCTAAACTCATCCCAGAACTACCTTGAATGAACCCAGAATTTGTATAGCCGGCCTTGTTTTTTTTATGGCCTTTGTGTTTTTCATGAGAATCTCTGTTCATAAGAGGAAGGGAAGGGATTTTAGATGATTTTAGTGAGGAAATGTGACAATGAAATTAACAGATATAAGAAAGTCAATTTCTAAAAACCTAAGTATGATTTCTGGTGTGGAGGTTGAACCTTTACTGTTTTTAATCCGGCCAAACAAGACACAGTTTTCTAAATGTTTAGAAAATATCCCTACCTCTGCTTATCTCTAAATGGACATAAAGATGAAAGCAAGACACAAAGATGTGAATGCAACACAATCCCAAACAACAATGGGATTGTCTTTGAAGTAGCTCCTTACTTCCCAAGTATTTTCATGACTGTCTAGGTTCTAGGTCTTTTTTTTTTTTTTTTTTTTTTTTTTTATTTGACAGACAGAGATCACAAGTAGGCAAGAGAGGCAGGCAGGGAGAGAGAGGAGGAAGCAGGCTTTCCGCGGAGCAGAGAGCCCGATGTGGGGCTCGATCCCAGGACCCTGGGATCATGACCTGAGCCGAAAGCAGAGGCTTTAAGCCACTGAGCCACCCAGGCGCCCCTGTCTTTTTTTTTTTTTTTTTTTTTTCAACGTTGCCTTTCCCCTGCTTTGACCCATTTGTGATAGAAACATTTTAAAATTTCCAAATGTATAAGTTTTAAAAATTATTTTTGTTACTGGTTTTTAACTTTATTGCGTGGTATTTGGAGGCCTTGATCTATAGGATATTCATTCCTTGATTTTTGATGAGACATGGTCCATTTTTGTAAAAAGTTGTGTGGGTTCTTGAGAAGAATATGTAAGTGTTGGCTGTTGGGTACAGGTTTCTAAATGTTCATGTGTCAAACACATTAGCTGTTTTATGGGGATTTCTAGTCTGACTCCTCTTCCCACCCCTCCTCAGTATTTTGGTTAGTGAACATTTGGCGTGTCCTTGAAAATAAAAAGGACAAAAATATGACTTTAAACTTAATAATGAAAAAAATTCACCACCCATCCCACAAAGTAGTCAAAGCAGGTGGTTTATTACTGTGCATGCAAGGGTCTTCTGTGCTCTCAGTAGCGTGGAGGTCTGTTCAGAAAGGGAGTGGGGGGAGGGGTGCTGGTCCAAATTCCTTTTTATACATCCCATGTCCAACTTGGAAGTCATGATCTTGATCTTGGATAAAGGCTTTATGGATGAATGCTTTGAGGTCTCATGCCTTAAGGATTTGAACCTCCTCATATTCCTACCCCCAAAACGTCTTTTACTTTTTTACTCTTGTTCACCTACTCCTAGGTCTACTGCAACAGCCCTCCAATAGACCTGCCTGACCTGCTATTGCTAACTCAGGTGCCAGCTACTTCCCTAAAGTGCAGACTGAGGGACACCTGGATGGCTCAGTCAGTTAAGCATCAGAGTCTTGGTTTAGGCTCAGATCATGATCTCAGGGTTGGGAGATAGAGTCCTGCATCGGGCTCCCCACTAGTCATGGACCCTGCTTAAGATTCTCTTTCTCCCTAATGAAACACATGGACTCTGCTTGAAAACCTACTTTTGCTCTCATCATCCACTGGGTCAAGTCCAGGCTTTCTAGCAAGTTTCTCAAGGCCCTCATTGTTTGGTCCCAAGTCATCTGCTAGGCTTTTTCTCTGACAAACTCTTCTCACATACTAAACCCCAGCTACCCAGACCATATACTCTTCTCGAAATGTGCCAGGCACTTTTATACCTCAGGCCCTTTGCTCATGTTCTCTTCCTACTTTATCCTTCTACCAGACTGTTTAGCAGTCCACCCAGCCCATACACTGCCATCACATGAAGACAATGATCATGCTTCCTGGGAGACACAGGCTGTGAGAATACACAACCTTGGGAAAGTTACTTCACCTCTCTCTCTGTGCTCCCCTTTTCTCATCTGTAAAACAGGAATAATGATAAGATTACCTATGTATTGACCCTGTTGGGAGGAAAGGACTCAGCAGAGCCAGGTACATAGGGAAGACTGATAAGTAAAAGCTCCTATTATTATCAGCCCAGTGCCTGAGTGGTTGTGCAAATACCCACTAATGAATAAATGCATGGCCCCGTGCCTTTTAATAGATCACGTTATGAACTCTGTTATGTAATATGAACATATAATCAAGCCTGCCTCTTTCTATGTGACTGCACACTTCTTAAGCATGGGCCCTGATCTTACATCATTTGTTGACCCTCCATTATACTCACTGCAATGCTTTTATTACTCACTTTTTAAAAAAGATTTTATTTATTTGACAGAGATCACAAGTAGGCAGAGAGGCAGGCAGAGAGAGAGAGGAGGAAGCAGGCTCCCTGCGGAGCAGAGAGCCTGATGTGGGGCTCGATCCCAGGACCCTGGGATCATGACCTGAGCCGAAGGCAGAGGCTTTAACCCACTGAACCACCCAGGCACTCCTATTACTCACTTTTGATAAATTGAACCGACTAGGATATCACGTGGAGTCAGCCTGTAGGTGAAACTTGACAGTACAGGCTTGGGGAGGGAGGTGGTAGCTTTTGCTTCTCTAATAGCTGCTCTTAGAGCAACTTCTCCTGGGTCAATGGCACCTCATAATCTCATTAATGGACAACGCAAATGAGATGGTGAGGCCTCCAGACTAGGGTGAGAGTGCCATAGGACACACATGACTGGGGGGTGCTGAGTGACTGTATTGGCCTGAGAAATCCATTCAGACTTTTCTCCCATTTGATCAGATCTCCCTTCTTGGCTTCTGTGGCAGGACTCCGGAGTCACAGGGGAAGGGGAAGGGTGAGGCCAAGTCATCACCCCCAAGGTCAAGGGATTTAAAAATTGTTGAGGAAGAAATTCTCCTCCATCAAGCAAATGTGCAACAAAGGAAGGCCTGAACTTTCTTAAGAAAGTTCCTGAGCCTCATTGAGCAGATCTCCACATCACATGCCAAGTTTGGCCTCTCAATGCATCACCATCAAGATCAGCTCTCTCTTTTTTTGAAGTAATCTCTACATCCAAAGTGGGGCTTGAACTCATGAGCCTGACATCAAGAGCTATATGCGCTACAGACTGAGCCAGCCAGGTGCCCCAGACCTGCTTTTCTTTTTTTTTTTTTTCAGACCTGCTTTTTGGTTGGTTGTGTGACCGTGACCTCTCTGACTCTGTTTCCTCTAGGAGGGTAAGAAAACCCCATCTTCACAGGGTTGTTCGAAGGAACAGGAACATACATCACAGATGTGGATATGCAGTGGAAGATTTTCTTATAATTCCCCCAGGAGAGAAAAATGCCAGCTCTGGCAAGCTAAGTGGCCTTCCCTTAGTGGCACAATATAAATCAATCTGCTTGTTGAGTTAGAACAAAGCCACGCAACGGGACTGAGTCTCCAGGCCAAACCCAACAGATATATTACAAAGAAAATATTTTGTAAAAATAAAGAGGCAGGAATGTGATGCTTCACTTTCTTTTCTCCAAAGAGCTCTTTTCATAAAAAATTTCTTTTTATATAATGCATTAACAGGCATCAGTGGAAACACACTGGCAATGCCAGGAGATCAGTCACCTGACTAGGGGTGTAAAAGTTTCCTCCAGTCTGTCTGGCCAGGTTATTTTGAAGCTCTGAATCTGGGACAGGGAGCCAAAGCAGCTGAGGTGGGAGCAGCAGGCTAGCTCTTTCAAGATGTAGAAGCTGGGGCTGGGGAACTGTGGGTACGGAGAAGGAAAGAAGAGTCAGCTCTGGCCACTCAAACCCTTCCAGGGCTGGGAGTGGACATTCCAGTCCGATCTCAGGAATAAATGTACCAGGCCATTCCTGGCACACTTCCTTTGAAGCAAATTTCAGGGTTAAGGCATAGAATCTCTGACTTCTGTTGCAGGGTCTCAGTGTTTTCAGTCAGAAGTTCAGGAGAGCAAAGGGTCTCAGAGTCCACTGATAGCACACCTTGGATCCATTTGGTGCTCAAAGGGTCCCACACCACGTACATAAACACCTGTACCCTTGAGCTGTGTGACTTCTCAGAGAAACCCGAGGTTCAGCAAGGCTGTGGCCCTCGCCTCACAGTTGACAGTACCCAGACTCCAAATCAGGTTTTCTGACTCCTCTTCCCACGTTCTTTCTGTGGGGATACTTTCCATGTGCCCTTGTGTGATTTTTTAAAAAAAAGTAATCTACACCCAACGTGGGGCCTGAACTCGCCACCCCAACATCGAGTCAGATGCTCTATAGACAGAGTCATCCAGGTATCCTATCTGGGATCCTAGCTGGGATGAGCACATATGATATTCCTCTTTGTTGAGCTGGAAAGTGGAACAACAAATCCACACATAAAACTTGGCACTGGAAGACAGGTCTTCTCATCTTCCAGGATCTGTGTTTTAGATTAAAACCAACCTGGAGATGGGGGAGCAGTTCCCCCCACCCACCCACAGAAGGATGGTGGAGGTGGGGGGGGGGGTGATGTCCAGGGAAAGCCACAATCTGCCTTCAGGGAAACTTCTCATTTTCAAACTGAAAGATACAACTTCTCTGCCTCAGTTGCCTCTTCTAGAAGTCTTTGAAGGGGCTGGGGGGATGGAGAGGAATGGGGAGTTATTGTTTAGTGGGTACAGTTTCAATTCAGCATGAAGAGAAAGTTCTGGAAATGAATAGCAGTGACAGCTATACAAATTGTGATGGTATTTAATGCCACTTAAAAATGGTTAAAATAGGGGGCGCCTGGGTGGCTCAGTGGGTTAAGCCTCTGCCTTAGGCTCAGGTCATGATCTCAGGGTCCTGGGATGGAGCCCCACATTGGGCTCTCTGCTCAGCAGGGAGCCTGCTTTCCCCTCTTTCTCTGCCCGCCTCTCTGCCTACTTGTGATCTCTCTCTCTCTCTCCCTATCAATCAATAAATAAAATCATTAAAAAATGGTTAAAAATAGTAAATTTTATGTTATGTATGTTTTACCACAATTTTTAAAAAAGTATATAAAGAAATGGGGGGTTAACTGACGGTTTCTAAGTTTCTGTCAACTCTGAAAGTCTACGATTCTTATCCTGACTGGAAATTTCCTTCCAATGTAGCTTTGTCTTTCCAAGTGCTTTCTCTCCCTAATCTCTCAGAATGCTCTCCCACAAGACCCCAACCCTGTTCTTAGGCAGAAAGGAACACTCTGAGCTGTCTTGCAGTTGGCATAATGACCGAGAGTAAGGTCTGGATTTAGTCTGCATCGTGGATGAGGCCGGCTCCTTGTTAAATGACTGGGGCAGAGATGGAGCATTTTTGGAATCATGACCACCTCTTATTTTAATGGATTGATGTTCTCTGCTAAAAGTGGCATTGGGCTTTTGTCTTAAAACTAAGATGCATTTATTTAATTAGGCTTGACATAAAAGCTGGACGGAGAAACCTTATCCCTGAAGATGAAGGCCCAAGTCAGGGAGGCTGGTCAAGGCCTTTCTCCTCCAGCTCACAATGTAGGCGTGCGGCAGTTCTGGGGCTGGAGGGCAGGTATAAAACCCCAACTCAACGCAGTCCTCAAGGGACTGCACAGGACAGCTCAGGGAGGATCCAGACTTCTCAGAGGAGGGCACTGGCTCAGAGGGTGGATACGGAGCCTGAACCCTTGAGCCCTGGCTCCTGCCTGGGGGTCTGTGCAGACACTGGGGCAAGGGCAGGCCTGAGAAGCTGGCAGGTGGGCGTGTGATGCTAGCCCACCATCACACCTCATCAAGAAAAGGCAGGCAGCAGTCTAAGCTGTACTGGAAAAAATGAATTAATATTAACTGCTTCCCCAAACAGCCCAGAGTTTGATTTTCAGCCTGATTGGATTCTTCTTCCATGTAGAAACATTTCTCTCATATATAATATCCTCTTCTCCACCAGCCTCCAACGTGTAATCAGCGCAAGATAAAGTAAGGTGAACAACGCACAGACCCGTGCCATTTCCAGACTAGCTCTCTCTGAGGTGTGGTCACGGGTCAACAGGAACAAGGGGGTGCCAGACCATGAGAGGATCTGCAGACGGGGAGCCAATCGTGCAGCAGCTGGCATGCCAGGAGCAGGGCATGAGGGCTCTACCTGAGAAACTTCACAAGCGTTTCTCCAGAGGGGAAAACAAAGGCTGGTACAGTAGAGCAGACCTGCCTCCTTCTACAATGTGCTCGGTGTTCTTGGGAAGCCTTGGAAATCAGATTCCTAGGATTTGGGGTGCTTCATTTCCCTCTTCAGTAGCTCTCAAGGAGATGTCTATAGACCTCTGTGAAATGGTATGGTGGGACATGAGCCAAGCGTGAGGGTAGCAAGCAGCTGGTCTGTAAGCAAAGATGCAAGGAAACTGCTCCTTAAAGGGACCCTTCAGTCCACCAATTGAGAAAAAGTAAAGAAAAGTAGTGAATTTGGTAGTGACAGATGTGCGGAGGCAGGAGAAAGAGCCTAAACACAGCTCGGGTGGGAATCAACATGCAGGCGGCAGGTCAAGCATCAGCAGTGGAGAGGACCGGACTTCGCGCCCAGAGACCTAGCGTGGAGCAGTGTGCTGGCTGCAGGGGCCAGCGTGGCGGCTGGGGCCGAGCACGGGGCTTCAGGGCACAGGCCATGGTGTGTGTTTTCGGGGGAGCAGCACAGCTCCCCAGGGCACAGGGATTGTCAACGGCCAGACAATGCACATCACGGTGCTCAGGTTCAGAAGGTAAGAGTGAGGTTGGGGGCCAGGCTGGTAATGATGCTCCAAATGACCAGTGAGCAGCCAGGGGCCTTCAAGAGGCCCACCTGCTTCTCAAGCCGGGTCTTTAAAGAACCGCTCTCTTTCCTATGCACCCCTGGCCATTTTCCTCCTCTGCAATGAACATCGCACTGACGTTCTACTTACCTATCCTCTGGGAAAATTCTCAACTCATGTTGAACAGGCTGACTTTCTATGTCTCAGTTGTTTTTTGTGTCTGAAAATTCTGAGCTAGCAGTGCCAAGATGCCTGTGCTCCCTCAGCACCTGCTTTGTGCTGAGTTAACTTGAACACGGCCATACACTGCCCAAGAGCTCACTGGCACCTGAAAGGATCCGTATGGAATATTCAAGGGCTGCACACATACCTCTACAGAAACCTTGGACTGACCAGAATATTTGGCTTGTTTCTAACCACATGCCCCCTCCACAGTGCCAGTTAACTGAAATGTCTCCCTCAAGTATTGTGTTTGAAAACTTTCCAGACATGCATCAAACACAACTCATGGCTTTCCTCCATTCAGCATGAACATCCTACTGCTTTTGCTTATGCATCCCAAAGCGCCTCCCTGGGACCCATTGCACTCAGTCTATGTGAAGGCCTGCAAGCCTGGGATGAGTAAGAACCTTAGAAATGTGTTCAATTCACAAAGCAGGGCTAATGCGTGTGTACGTGTGCGTGTGTGTGCGCGCACGTGCGCGCTTTTGCTTACCTAACCATAGAATGGAGCATCTGCTTACATCAGTTAACTTTCTCCTCTTGCATTGCTCACCTGGCCCCATGAGGCTCTGGGCCCACTTCTTGAATTAAAGAGCAAGGTGGGAAAGCCACTTTTCTCTCCCCATTCCACCTGAGCTGAAAAAGGTCCCAAGTTGCCTTCTAGATCACAAATACCTGGCTTGTCCCTCCCTGTGCCTGGAATGCCTCTGCTTGCTGATGACATCTGTGATACAGGCCAGCAGAGCTTAGACTTGGAGGGACAGGCATCACCAGGGGTCTACAAGCTGATAGGTGTGGGCTCCATGGGAACTGGTGCCTATCCGAGGAAACACAGGGAAAGCAGAGCCAGAAACTTCCCCTGGCTTCCTCATTCTCTAAGATACATTTAGGCTATGAGTGCCAGACCCACTTCCACCCATGGTGGGGCACTGACACATACCTGCTGAATTTAGCTCTGTGGCAATACCCACATCCATAGGCAACCACTGTATCCTGGCAGAATGCCTAATTTCAACCACTGGCTCTGACCTGATTCAAAGCAACTGGCATCTTCCATAGCTGCCTTACTTCTTCTCAGGCAGAATGGTTTTTCTCTGGTTTTCTGGTGGTTGACTTAATATGGTGGTGGATTTCTTTGGGATTAGGTCAAATTAGGATAATAATAATAAAAGTCCATCCAGTTAAGTGAAAAGCTTAGGTCTCTAAAAAGGAAAAGATTTTTAAAAATACTTATTTTGTACTCAGAGGAAATCTCTAAATTTTTATCCATTCCTGGTGATGAGAACACAGATTTGGAGGAAAACATTTCCATTTACTCTGAAAGACAAAATGTCAGGGACAGCCAGGCTCATGTTTGCTCTAATTGTCTAGGGTTAGTAAATTTATGAGGGTTATCCCTCAGTGGTAAGCCATGTAGGAGTCCTATTTCTCTAACCCAAGATCGTTTCTAGCCAAAAAGGGGCTGGAAGTTGATTTCATGTTCTTGGTGGAGGTATTGGTTCCAATCCCATACCCTGGAGCCCTACAGTATAAGAAAGGCCTCTGACAATGTTTTAGTCTCCCCATCTCTAGAGAGATTGCTGCTAAGGTTACAGAAGGGAGGCCTTTCCCAGGGCTGTTTTTACTTCCTGGTGGGACAGGCACCGTCCAGGAGCTCTGGGGCCGGGCAGAGGCGGGTCCTGGGGCTGCTACGATGACTCATTTGCTCTCAGCCAGCCATACCCAGTAACTAGGGAGCAGGTTACCCACCAGATCACACCTAGTCCTTGATTTTGCTGGAGCCTCAAGAGAGGAATAGGTTCTAGTTGAAGAACCAGATGAAGAGGATAAAGGGGAAGGTAAAAGAGGGAAGAGAGAGGAAGGAGAAATAAAAGAAGGAGAAACTAAAAGAGTTCTTGTCTTTCAGCAGGCAATCTGCCACTCCTCATAAGGCCATTTTCCACAGGGGGAAAAAGTGCTCTAGGTTTCCAATAATGAAGTTGGATATTTTCTACACAAAGCCATACCCACCAAAGAAGGAAATATTAAGCAAGCATTCAGGAGAACCAGAAGTTTTACTTAAAAAAAGATCTAGGTCAAGTTTTCTACAAAAATTGAGCTGAATCAGTGTATTTTTTTGTTTTTGTTTTTAGGTTGGGAGGGGACACCCAGAGATGTTCCCACATCACCATTTATCCTTGACTGACCGGTCACTTCAGCAAGGTCACTGTTAGAGAACACATTTAAAAAGACAATCATTATAGCAAATAGGACAACAATAGCTGCTTCTACCTCCATGCTAGTATTAGGGTCAAGATCATCACACTCTGACTCCTCGGAACTGTTCGTCTCCTTGAAGGGCAGCATGAGGAGGGGGAAGAAAGAGAACACAGTTAGAACACAGGCAGCTTTTGCTGGAGAGTGAGGAGAACTTCAGAAAGGCATGAGCAATGGGATATTGGGCTGAGAAAAAAACCAGGTGCTTCTAAGGTGGGGGTGCTGATCACCCAGGGGTGGCAGCATGCTCTTTTCAGGGGCGAGGGTGGGAGAGGAGGCTGGGATTGTGTGCCGCCACGCATCTCACGGGAAACAGCAGTGGAAGAGGCAAGCACATGAAGCATGAGTATTGTAGAATTTAAACTCTTGTCTTCCGTGAGGCTGGATTTCCCCGAGGAGAGTGAGGGAGGGAATAGAATTTCTTTTCCCCAAGAAGGACGTTCTTTATTTTGCCCAGGAAGGGGAAAAAGCGCCAGGTGGAGAATCACACATTATAAAGCTGTTCAGCATCAGCAGTCTGATTCCCATTGTCCAGAGTCAGATCTTTTCAGAGGGTCCAATGTAAAGAAAACAGATCATATCACTTCAAGATTTGGGGGAGGGGAGCACAACAAGGGTCTGCTGAAGCTTAGAATCAGTGGGTTCACAGCAAGAGGTGGATTATGACAAAACGGTAACTTGGGCTTTGCCGATGTGCCTCCCCTTCCCTGTCCCTGTGTAGGCCTGAAAATGATGTCGTCTGAATTCTGGGGAAAAGAAATGAAACTTTACCAAGACATAGTCCTCAGACTTCACAGGGTTGGAGGTTTGGCAAACACCCCTAATCTCCTTCCCCGCATGTATTTTCAAACCTAGGATACTGAATAGGCAGCTTTGAGAACTTTAGTATGAGTCCAGCATCTTGCATTTTTTACAACAACACTGCAGATAATTTGTTATAAAACATGTGCACAGTATAAAGAGAAAGGTATAAAAGGGAAAAAAGATACTTACTTATTTGAATCAAAGTTGCCAGGAGAAATAAAAAATGAAAAATAAATTGATCTTGCATGCAAAATCCTGCTAAACTACGTCCCCTTTGGTCCCCACACTGGGAAAGAAAAAAACCCATCCACCCAAATTGCCTCGTGAGATGATGCAGGGTGGGACTAGGTGAGAGTTGGGACACAGCTCTGGAAGACCTTACTCACTTTAACAGAGACTTTGTTGCCCAGAATATCCTTGGGTTTACGAGGCCCTGTGGCTTCATTTTTACCCGTGTTCTCCACTTCCGCCCGCTTTCTCATTCGTAGAGTATGCCATGAACATGACTTCCTGTTATACCAAAAAATGCACCAATCAAAATGGCAGGTCAAGGCAGAGTGAGGTGGTGGGTGGGCTTGCCACCCTCGGGTGAGTCAGTAGGTGAGGTGCTCCAGTCAAGCCCCAGCTTCAGAGGCCCCAAACCCGCATGCCAGCTCCTGTGGTGGCTGGTAGTTGATCTTGCCTCCGATGGGCAGTGAGTAAGGATGAGCTCTGACTCCTCCTGAGAGATGTGCAAGGTTGGTTGCAGCACTTGAGGAAAATATGAGTACTGGGTTATTAAACTCTACCAAGGAAAGCTTTTATATCATACAGAAGAAGCCTTAGAGGACTGAGGAATTCTCTTCCTGAGCAATATGGTGGAGGGTAGAAGAATGAGGTTGGGGTGGTGGTGGTGGTGGGTAAGACAGAAAACATAAGAGAAGTAGATTTAAAGTGCATAAGCTATTGGTACTTTCCCAGGACCAGAAAGAAAGTCCCAAAAGGATGATTTTGAGGTTTTTATCTCATTATTTATATTTGGGCTGTGGCTATTCCCAAACACTGTAGTACAGAGATGATTTTTTTTCTAGAGCATTTGACTTAATACACAGTTGAACACAACTCACCTATCTGATTATTTTAGGATGAAGGGTTTTTCTTGGTCTATGTCTTCCTTGACACTCAGGTGTTTGTGAATAAAGAGCTCTGTCGAGCACTAAGAGGTTCTGGAGTTTTCCTATTGGGAGAAGACCCATTATGTGCTCTCAGGGTGGTGGGGGCAGCAATACCCTAACTTATTCCTTCCCACTAAGGGGTCTGGAAGCTACTTCACAGACATAAAGACAAGCTCAGAGCAGAGCTTTCAAGTTCCACGTATGTCCGGACTCAAAAACAAAGACGTCAAAAGCCAAGTCACAAACAGCATTAATGACCCTGGGCAGACATCATAAATTTCAGGAGTGGTCACAGAATTTGGATGAAAGACTATCTTTGTCAGGAATAAGTGAGGTTGGCCTCCTTTCAGTGTCTCCTTGTCAAATTTAGGCCTTTGCAGACAGAGCCTGATGAAAAGAGCCTTCATTAAGGGAAAGGGGCACAGGGTGGGGGGAGAAACACACATATAAGACTTAGGAGGAAGGAGAATGTTCTAATATTTCAGGAATTTTAGGATGTGCCGAAGTGCTTCCAAAATATTTATCGCTAACACACATGTTCAATGATCACCTTTCTGAACAGGAAAGAGCAGTAATAGTCATGTTCTCAGATTTTGACGGTAAGGGGACTCCATCAGAAAGCAAGGATCTCTTGGCCAGACCTTCTCTTGAACCTCCTGAACAGGCAGGCTCCCTAGCATACTAGCAGCTCCCTTCAGTTGTTGTACCTGAGCGAGAACCAGTCCTGGAAACTGACTTTAGACAGTATCACTGTTAACTTCAGACATTCACCTCATATCTTTACCCCCAAAATCTACAACCCTGACCCAGTCTGGGAACACCTTGAGTCAGGGAGGTCTATGCTGCAAGACTCCTAGAGTGGACAGATAGTGAGTGCGTGTGTAAATGTGGGGTGTGTTCCTACGTTTATTAACAACCCTCTGGGTCATTCGGTATGCTTGATGAGAAACTAGAAATGTCACAAATAATGTTCAGAAAAAAGACTCAGGGTAGTATAAGTGGTAGGGCAGCCTCAATTTCATATTCTTCCCAGAAGAAGTCGTCATCATGGTTTGGGGAGCTTCCATTTCTTGGCCACAGGCCCAGGAACTGATGTGGAAACAGGGTTTCAGTGACATTTATGCTGGAGGCATCACAACCAATCCTGACTCCTGTGGTCCTAGTAGGCCCTGGGGAGGGTGCGGGTAAGTGTCCTTCACTGATAAATACTGACAACCACTCCAAGTCTGTGCCTCTGCTCCACTCCCACCAACCCTTGTGCAAGAGGGGTTGACAAGGAACCGGAATGACCCATTCGTATTCGGATCTGTTCTCTTTTGCCCAGCCTGATATCCCCTCTACCTTCCCTCTCATGGAAGGTATGAAAAAGTGACCAAAAGACACAAAAGTGAGGAGGAAGTGCTGAGTGCCTGCATAATTAGGTCACAAATCACGACAGGTTAGCTCTGTAGTCACCAGGTGATTGACTAATAAGAACTTCAATGCTTTGAGGGCCTTTATTTCCAAAGCTCCTTAAAAGGTACCAAAAGCAAATGTCTTTAGAATAAAAGGACTTAGGCCTATTGTGCCTTAGAGGACACCACTGATTTCAATCTGGGCCTGTCATTACTTCGAAAGGCCTGGGTGAGGTTGGTCACCTCTCCCCAGAGCTAGAGAAAGGGCCAAAGAAGCGCTATTCCTTTGGTGCTCCTGTTCAGCTCTCTGGTGGGGAATTCCTTCCACCTCTGCCATGGATGGCCACACAGCATGGGAAACGGGGGGTGCAAGCCAAGCACGGCCTCATACCCCAGTCATTACATTACTTCAGCACCTCAAGGGTGCCCAGCCAGATGGAATCCCATCTGTACCATTCTACATCTCAGCGGTTAGAGACAGAGATATTATAGGGGCTCTTGAAGGGAAAGCTAGTATTGGAGCTTTAGTGACTAAAGCCCTTTTGTGTAGGAAAACACTGCCAATGCATTCAACCGATCCCTAAAATACAGAAAAGAAAAAAAAAAAAAGAATAGTTTGCACATTTAAAACTCACAGAATAGTGAAATAGGGGAAAAAGGGTCAACTAGTCTTTAGCCTCATTAAAACATGCTCATGGTGAAAATTTATTTTACATATTTAAAATAGTACATTTTAAAATTATTAGTTACATTACAGGTACAATGATGAACATTGTGACTCTCCATTTATATTGCACAACCTGACTTCATCCATATGGGGTTCTTTAAATAGTGCAAAATACTTTATACAGGAATGTGTTCAGAAGGGTCTTCGCAACCAAAATAAGGAAAAGAAATATCTTACAAATTACCATGAACATATATTAAAGTGACAGGGGAGGGGAGAAATTAAAAAAAAAAAAGTTACAATCTGTACAGAGGAATTGCCACAGACAACCAAAAAGTTCCCTCTCTCCTGGGAGAAGCAGCAGGCCTCTGACCTATATAGGTCTGGCATTCGTGCTAAGGTAATTTTTTGGTGTCAATCAAAAAAAAAATATTTATATATCGGTAACTTAATACAATATAAATAAAGTCCAGTCCAGTGAATCCTGTGGTGGGTCAAATGGAGCAACGGAAGGCATGCCTTTTGTCATCTAGGGTTTCAGTAGGGTTCTTTTCTTAATGGGGGAGGGGAAGAAAAAAAACGAACAGAAAATTATAAACAAAAAGGAAAAAAACAAAAAACAAAAAAAACCCACAGCCACTACTGTCAACAACAACAACAACAACAACAAAAGCCCGGAACAATCCAGCCTGGCTGCCCCATGCTGCGTGTGGCTCCAGCGCTCAAACATTGGTTCCAGTGGCACTGTCGAGAATAAGCAGCAGGAATTCCCTAGCATGTGTTTGCATTTTTTGTGTTCTTTGTTTGGTTTTGATTTTTTAATCCACACACTCCTCTCCCGGGGAAGCCAACGAGGCACTTACTTGATGCTTCCGTCACTATTTTCTGTGGCTGCTGTGGCTTTGGGGAGGGGCGCCAGGACGCTGCCTGGGACCCAGCCCTCCGCCGCAGGGGAGCAGTCGCTGGCGGGCTGGTACACCAGGCACATGCTCTGCTGGTTGACGGCGAGGACCTGCACCACCTCACCTTGGCTCACACAGATTTCGTTCTCCTTCAGTGCATAGTAATCTTTGATTACAGCCATGGATGAGGTCCCATTGCAGCCTCCCAGGTCACCCTGCTAGGAGACAAGGGCAAGAGGGACACCGACATGAGGAGGCCGGTTCAGATCCCACTGTGTGGTTAAAGGTCAACCCTTTAAAGGTCATCAGGGTAAACAGCAGACAGAAGATTATCTTGAGTGATAAAATGATACAGATAAACATGCTTTGAATATCTATTTTTTATAACAATGTTGCATATAATGTTATAATCCAGGGTGGATAAGCAGAGAACCGTCTAGCCTAGGGAAAGGCATAAACACCTTCCACCTGGAAGCCTCCCTAGCATGCAACCTTCCCACCAGCATCCTCTAGTGCACAGAAGAGTGTGGCACAGGCACAGATACACAGAAGCACCTGGGCAGAGTGACGTTGGGGCAAAGATCATGTCAGGGTCACAACCCCCCAGGGGAAAGCAGACAGACCCTTCGAAACATTTTTTCTTCCTTTTGTAAAAGCATTGGTCTTATGCTACATTCTGATCTTCTTTGAAGCAGGACTAACAATGAGACATTTGCCCAATTCAAAGACAAGACCATGACCCACCCTGACCCAACTCGAGTGGGAACAAAACTCTGGTCCCACCTGTATTCATTAATACAAGAGGTCCTGCCTCTGGGGACTTTTCATATGAGTACACCAGGAAAGCTGAATCTTGTCCTGTACCTCCTAGTAATCTGGCTACCTCACACAGCATGACCAGAACAAGAAATTCCTCAGTAAGTTTGACAAAAGGCCAACATGGCTTCAGTTAACTCACAAGGTTTGGTTTTTGTTTTGTTTTGTTTTTTAAGGTTTTACTTATCTATTTGACAGAGAGATCGAGATCACAAGTAGGCAGAGAGGCAGGCAGAGAGAGAGAGAAGGGGAAGCAGGCTCCCTGCTGAGAAGAGAGCCTGATGCAGAGCTCAGTCCCAGGACTCTGAGATCATGACCTGAGCTGAAGGCAGAGGCTTAACCCACTAGCCACCCAGGTGCCCCAAGGGTTTTTAATGTAGAAAATCATTTCTAGGTAATGTGATGAAATAGGTCATTACGGTTATTCTAATGCAGAATTGAACTTAGACATTAACAGTTGATTTAAAAAAAAAAACCTCATGGTAGTTTTTATTAACAGTTAATTAAAAACTCAATATCATCTAATAATTTGGATAAAGCAAATAAAACAATAAAACCAGAACATGTAAGTGAAAAAAAATCTTCCTATTCACAGATCCATTAAGTTCTACAGGCAACTGGGGCCTAATGAGATTAATGAACTTGCTAAGGCTCTAGAACAAGTGAGCTGCAGAATTTGGAATGGAACCAGATTGCTTGAATTCATAATCTAGCACCTTTCCCATTTATTCTCACATCTGCCACTTGGTAGGGTCAAAACAGCTGTGCAGACTGGGTCTACAGTTAATTCTATGCTGCTGCCATGGTGATGTTTGAATTGTGGATTATCTGTGAAAAATGTCTCATCCAAGTCTGCTGCTCCCATTCACACACAGACGAGCAATCTCCCCTTGCTGCATCAGCCAGTGGATGGTGGAGGACCGTGAGCTCACTTCAGCTGCTCATCATTAGAAAGAGTGATCTCTTTAAGATGTCAAACACTAGAGTTGTCACTTTCAGTGATTCAAACCACAGCTACTCTATTTGGTAGAAGTCAAAATTGCCACTACAATATTACCTTATATTTGCAGAGTTTCTGCAGATGACAACAACCCTTTAACACAGAGTATCTGAGCAGAGGGAACTGGTCTAACTCACTCAATTTGCAGGGGAAGAAAGAGAAATAATTGAGCCTTGGCTGTATTTAGTGGGTTGCTTCTGGTCCAATGAGTGGCATAAAAAGAAGCTACTTCCTCAAGGGAGCTCGAAAGCTGCGCCCTCAGAATGGTGAGGGTGGGGGGTGCGGGGCTGTCACTTACCTTGCTGGCCTCGAACTTGTCCCCAGGCTGGTGGTAGTCAAACCCTGGACTGCCATTGGAGGTAGATATCTTCAGGGGTGGCAGAGGCGGGTTATAGCTGGAGCCCTTTGGGGGCTTCTCAGAGCCCGTGGGGACAGAGGAGTAGGGCCTGGGGCTGGCTTGGGGCACCCTGGATGGCTGGGACCTCATCACGGCCGTGCTCCTTTCTTTCCGCTGGTACTCAATGGGTGACTGTAGGGCTGCAGGGTAAGAGCGGATGGTTACTCTAAGCTCCGGGAATCCCACAAGGATTTGGAAGCTTATTACACACAGGCTTTGTGCCAGGCATTGTGGTGTTACATGAAGAAGACACTAACCTTGTTTTTAAGGAACTTATAATCTGTGAGAACTAAGAAAGCTACCTTAAAAAGGAAAATGCAGACACGAAGTGATGCCCTATGTGAGGTGCACAGTGTTGTGCAAAAGCAGCAACAAAGGCTTTGTGTGTGTGTGTGTGTGTGTGTGTATGGGTGTGTGTGTGTGCATGTAGGGCCCCGTGGGAGGGGTGGTAACATGCTTCACTCTCCAGGATATAGGCAAGTGTGAAGTGTGTCTGGGGAACGGGATGGAGTCAAAGGACCTGCAGGCCATGCGTCTCCATGGAGGAAGAGGAGATGAGACAGGAAAAGGAGGTTACGGGTGTCATGGCTGAAAGATCAACAAAGCTAGGCTAATGAGTCTGGGTATAATTCTGAAGATCACAAAAAGTGATTGGATTCAATGAACTTGAACATTTTAAATTCTCTCACCAGAGCCACATCCAAAGACATTAACCCTGTGGCAGCTGGGAAGAGGGATTGAAGAGGCTGACTCAGAAACCTTTAGATAGTGACCAGTGAGACCCAAGCAGAGCAGAGCCAGCGAGAATGGAGAATGTCTATGGGGTGGAACATGTTCCGGAGGGAGATGAGACTCTGCCACAGCCTTGGTGCAAGGAGGAGGCAAGAGCTGAAGGTCACTCCAGTTCGGAGACTGGTAGAATGGCAGTCAGTGGAACTCACGAGACAGAGGAAAGATGTGAGCCTTGTTTTAGAGTTTCAGATAAGAAAGTTCCAAGGCCTGAGTACTAAAGAGGGATAGCCAGGCAAAAGGCATACAGGTCAAACTCTGTAATAATGACTTCAAGGGCTGGCCCACTTTTGTCATTTTTATCAGGATTCTCTGTAACAAATATTTAAGTGGGTTAACAGCTGGGGCCTTTCAATTATAGGGACATTTCTACAGTGATAAGTATGTACTTCAGTAGGACCAAATACAGGGCCACCCTTCTTCCTCTCTGAGGTCTCAGGAGGGAAATATTGGCCCTGCGATGCCTGCACATGTCTCTGTGAGCAAAAGGCTGGCTCCACTCTGTCATCACAGCCTTACCCCTTGAATGTGTCAAAGTATCAGACTCCTGCCAGAGCTCAGCCTTTCTCCCTGGAGAGTATTCTGTAGACATTAAATATTTAAGTATTGATAATCTCGTTCAGTAATAGCTCTATAACGCACTATAAGTAAGAGAAAGGTCTCTTGGAACCATGTAAAAGTCTGGACCATGGACTAGACCCAAAGAAATGCAGTTCCAAGTTTTAAGTAGATGGCAAAGAGTTTTGAAGCAGGCCTTATCAACCTGACTATATGAATCAGTGCCTATCACATGGAACTGGGGTATTACCTGTTTATAGATATAATAAATGTGCTGAAGTATTTCAAAATAATATGGCTTTTTATTTTTTTAACTTTTTAAATTATTTTTTTAAATATGGCTTCTTAAATGACCTACACAGACAGCCTTTATTTCCACTTCCACTTCCCCTTGTCTCAGTCTGAATTACTCAGGTCTTAGGATCAGGGAAGCTACGGATCTCCTGGAAGGGTTTGTTTCTGCCTGATATATAGCATCTTATGCCTGATTCTGTTTCTTTCTTTGCTTTGTTCGCCGGGGAGCTCATAGATAAATGTGTATCCTTACCACCACTGACTATATGGTAATTTGTGGTTAAAAGCCTAATTTTAAGTTATATAGTTCTCGGTTCAAGTCCTTATTCTATCACCTACTGTTTTTGTGACCTTGGACAAGTTTATTAACCTCCCTGACTCCTTTCTCTCACCTGAAAAATACAGGGTAATAGGACTCACATTTCCATGTGACCTGAGAATGAACTGTGATGATACATGTGAATACATGCTTAGCATTGTGCCTGGCTCAGAGAAAGGACTCCATGTGTGAGCCATTATTGTTACTCCCATTATTGCTGGTTTCAATATTTTCTTATTTGTCTTTTGTACTGAATTGATAAACTTAAAAATCTCATTCCAGCTTAGAATCTA
Source organism: Mellivora capensis (assembly GCA_004024625.1). Lineage (NCBI taxonomy): Eukaryota > Metazoa > Chordata > Mammalia > Carnivora > Mustelidae > Mellivora > Mellivora capensis. The sequence goes on from PISX010003998.1 coordinate 32,868, forward strand.
TCAGAAATTCTTAACCACTAGATGTAATTCAATCAATGTATTTTATATATGTGCACCTTCTACATAAATTTTATCAACATAGGTGTTAATTCAAAGTTCTACATTCAGAAACTGTAAACTATATACGACTTCTACTACTATCCCTCAGGGCTGGGCTGGTGTTTAATTTTAGACTTTTTAGAATGAGAAAGAGCCCTAGAGATCACAAAGTTTGTTTGTTTGTTTTTTCATCAAACTGTCCTACAATTGGGGGATCAGAGGTGATGACCCCAAAGTACTCTCACACTTACAGTGTGAAATTGCTTTGAAGTTTCATGTTTATCTTGCTGTATAATTTCTTTTTACATGTTTTAAAAGAAATACAATGTGTTAAATCCCTTATCATGCAATTAGACAATTAGACTGAGATTGTAGGGAGTTGTGCCATGCTTTCCTGCTTCTACTACCAGAGCACATGCCAATGTGGGCAGAGTAGACTGTTTCTCCTTTTCGCAAAATGAGCCAACAGAAGCCCAGAGAAACATCATGACTTGCCCATGGTCTTCAACTGGTATGTCACCTTCAATCTTTCCCCACAGCATTCAGGTTGCTGCAGGACACCCAACAAGGGCTGTCTGCGCCACATGAAGGAGTCCAGATTCCAGTACTGGCAAGAGGTGACACATTCAACACTGGACCTGTGTGTGTGCATGCACATGTGTGTACACACAGGCATGTGTGCTTGCTGAGTCTGTGTGTGCATGTATGTGTGTGTACATAGGGATATATGTGCTTGCTGAGTCTGTGCACATGCATATGTGTGCATGTATGTGTCTGTATGTATATGTATGGATATATGTGCTAGCTAAGTCTCTGGGGTAACTTCATTTCTGGTGACATTCTGCCTTCACCTTCCGGCTCTGTTTCTGCTCAGAAAGACTCCCGAGCGCATCAACTTGAGAGACGAGCACTAGTTTAAAACCATATGCTTCCTGTCACATGCTAAGCTCGACGTGGAGACAACCCCAGCAGTGAAAAGAGATAAAGAAACATAAGCAAGGTAGCAGCACCATTTCACTTCGGTTCCCACCACCAGTTAGGGGACTCCTGCGGGGTCCATAGAGAGCTACACATTCTGTGTAATCATGAGCTCTAGGAAGTATCAGGATATCACTGAAATTTAGAGTTTAGGGATCACCTCTCCTTTGAAAGGGCTCAAACTGGCTAGCAAGAGGACCTATGTAGGCTCTCCCACTGATCTGTCAAACTCCCAGTTACCACTAGATCACACCAGAGAACCTGTGAAAACACCAGCCATTAGCCACGAAATGGGAAAACATCGGACACTGCTAGTCAGCCCCTAAGACAAGGTGGATGTGCCCAACTCAGACTTCAGCCACAGTCATTACCAGCTGGCAGTGGTGGCCACAAGGCATCTACCCTATGTCTAGGCTCTAAGAGGATAGTTCTTTTGGAAAGATGAGGCATCTTTATCATGTTCCATCTGTTCCACTGACATATCCAGGTTCAGAATAATTCTAAACAAAGTGTTTCTGAAAACTACAAATATACCATCCATAGAAAATGTCATCCAGGCTCATGAAGTCACTGTTAAGCCCAGACCCAAGGATGCTCAGAAGTGTGGGGTTCCCTGACATTGGCCCTGTTAGAAGCCAGGGCCAGTACCTACCATTTAAGAAGTCTCGCTGTGTTTCTAAGACTTGATTGATGTCCTGCACCCAGGCCTGCTGGATGTCTGCATTGGCGGCTTGCAGAATGACCCTCTCAGAAGTCTCTCTATTCATGAGTGCAAACTTGCAGGGGTCATTGTCCACGTTCTCCTCCAGGACCAAGTAATTCATCTGGAAGAAGCCAAGTTGAGTCTTTTCATACTTAAATGGTTTAAAAAGAAAATCAACAACATATTACAGTTCCTCCAAGTTTTTATTTCAGGAGACATTTCCAAAATTTTGTCCTGGATCTAATAGCTAAATACTTTGGTTTCTGACTCTGAGTGAATGACTTGATCCTGGAGAACCTGCATGATCTGTAAGGCCTACATTCAGCCTGTCTCTTTCTCTCAAAATATGTAACCTTCACATCCACAGCTTCTTTGGCTGGAAGAGTGCCAAGGTTCTGAATCCGTACTCACTCCATGTCTCCGTCCTCTGGAAGCAGCTCCCAGGATTGGTTCTGTCCTTCCCTCTGTTATCTCCACTGGGAGCCTTACCTTGATGCTCCTTTTGAACATGTAGCCCGGGGTGAGGGAGCCCTTCCTTAGCAGTTCACTGAAGATGACGATTTGTTCAAAGAGGAATACACGCCTTTCCTTGGTCCGGGACTGCATGCCTGTGTCCAGCTCAATCACATAGAATGTGTCCTGCTGTAGCAGCTTCCCCTGGGCGGTCAGGGTGCCCTGATGGAAGCAAGTACTGGGGTGAGGGAGGTAAAAAATAGGGAGGGGGCCACAGCCCTCTGGGTCCACAAGACTGGCTCCCCCTGAGGACACAGACAACAGAACTGACGCTAAAAGCCTCAGGGCACTAGTAAGAGACTGAATTAGGACCCATCCATTCAGGTAGGGGACACGGAGCCCTGGGGGTAGGGGTGGGGGGAGAAGGCTAGAAAACCACTAAGAAGAAGCCCTAAGAAAATGCCAGAAGGGAGGAAGATAAAATCATTAGCTAAAAAGTTGTTCAGGGATTATCCTGGCTCTTCTTATTTTTTATTAAAAGGATAACAGAAAGTGGGTGACATCTGTAGCCCTTCTGTCCTCAGAACTCTGGGAAATGTTGCCTGTCTGGCTCCCTCGCGGCACAGGCCAAGGACCTCGGGTACTCTTATGGTCACAAACCTAGAACCAATCTGTGACCAAAGGGAGTGATGTAGGCAGGACCACAAGTAATCTAATGAGTGGGGCTTCTCTCCTCTCCTTCTATTGTTTCAGGATGGAGTCCAGTTAGAATTAGTCTAATTCTGAAGTCTTAGTCTCCTGCTACCTATCAACAGGTACCGTCAGAGTACCATATACAGGTGCCCATGTTTTAAAACCTGGCAGATATTTTTCTGGGTCCTGTGATCTTCTTAAAATGCCTTGAGCTAGCAGGCCACTTTCCAGCCTACATAGGAAGAGCCTATTTGGTTTTCCAGTTTCTAACCTGATTTTCAGAGACATCTTCATATCTTCAAAGGGAATTAGGCCCAACCCAGCAGGTCTTCACTGATGCCATTGGAGAGCCTTGCTTTCCCCACTGTTCTGCAGCAAGAACACGCTGACATGTGATATCTAATAGCAGTCAGAGGGCCTCCTCTGAACCACAATCTCTCAGGTGATGGCTTTTGCCCTTTGGTGAAAATGTGGGCCATTCTCTGCACACAATGCTTTATTCCAAACAGTACCCAGCATAGAGGTCATTTTTCTTTCCTATTCCCAAGAAACACCTGCTCCCTGCTTGGATCATGGCTCCTTACTGTCAAGGTCAGCAGCCAAACAGGCTTATCTCTACCCTGGTCCAAAGTTAATATTAAGCCAGTGACCAGCTAGCAAGGAAAGCTCTAAAAGCTCTATTAACATTACATAAGAACCTGACCTGTGAATTATAGCCCTGCCAATACTGAAGGGAAAGAAAGAGGATGTAAAAGAGAGAAACTTCTCCCAGGCCCAAAGCCCTGGACTTCAGAAGGTTAAGGAAGAATGTTCATGGTCCTTAATTAGTGGAAGGAATGCAAAGCAAATTCTCTGAGACTTGCTGGAAAAAGGAGGTGGTGGTGCTTGACTGAAAAGGGAAGATAATCATGCAGTCTGCATGTGGCCTTCTGTGTACATAGGTGTGCATGCACAATGTAGTTCCTGTGGAGTCTAACATGAGTTAGCACGGTCAGATGCTGATTTCCTGTCAGTGGTCAGTGCCTTCAAAGACCAGGAGAAAGTCAAGCCAGACTCCTCCTCAGAAACATGTGGACATCAAGACTTAAGAGCAAAAGGAATTACTTGGTTTGTTCAGAATAGTTTTAGACCTAGCATAGCCTCAAGAGAAAAACGATGAACTTCATCCAGTATGACTACTGAAAAGCTGTAAGAACTCAGGGTATATTTCTGCTGCAAAGCCCTCCTTTGCAGACCTGAGATGCCTCAGTTCTACCATGGAGAAATGTGAATCTACAAAAAATGAACAAGAAAGAAAACCCTCCACATAGTTCCTGGTCTATCCTGGCAGATAGACACAAGGAAGGGCTGAGAGAGCAATGAGAATATGAGAACTGGGCTCAAAAACATCAGGAATCCAACTCAGTAACCCAAACCTGAATGTACCATCTCCTAAATTTACTTATAGACCAGTCTGCCTTATTTCTATTCCGTTCTATCCTAATTTAGCCAGGGAGAAAAAAGCTATTATTTTCTTTATCATCTCAATTTCCAGGAACCCTGTTTCTCTATAAAGGAATAATAAAATCTTAGGTTGCAGAATTACCAGGAAACAGAATTAGAAGACCCACATCTTTCTCTAAGGGGTTCAACAATTATTAAATGCCAATGACTGTGTCAGTTCCAATTTTATCATATTAATATTAAAAATAGATGATATGTAGTTAGCATATGAGGTTTGGGTATAAACTAATGGTAGTCACTTATCAAGTTTAAAGTAGGTAAGCCCATTTTTTCTTCAAAGATTCACTGTTATGGAGTGAATTGCTCAACCCCTCCTTCATATCTTGAAGTCCTGACCCAAGTACCTCAGAATGTGACCATATTGGAAGACAGAGTCTTTCCAGAGGGAATCAAGTTAAAGTGAGGTCATTAGGGTGAGCTCTACTTACACATGATTGGTATCCTTATAAAAAGTGGAAATTTGGATACAGAAGATGTACAGAGGGAAGACAGTATGAAGACACAGGAAGAATGTCATGTGAACATGAAGACAGCCATCTATAGGCTAATGAGAGAGGCCTAAACAGATCAATCCCTCACATCCCTCAGAAGAAACCATCACTGCCTGCACCTTGATCTTGGACTCCTAGCCTCTGGAAAATGAGATGATAAATTCTGTTGTTTAAGCGACCCAGTCTGTGGGACTTTGTTATGGCAGCCCTAGCAAACTAGTTATTTACTGAAGCCAAAACTCTAGGGACATCTAGCTATTTCTCCTAAGACTCAATTCTCAATTCAAGCTCCTAAGATTCTATTCTATTTCAAAGAATAGAAATGTGCATGTGTTTTAAAGTTTTAAATATTCATTTAACTAAAAAGCCAGGCATTATGTAGACCTAGAACCTCTCTCTCTCTAAGAAAAAAAAAAAAAAGGTGTCTCGTTTTCCCTCTGGTGCTACTTCCATTCCATAGTCTGCTCTCCCTCATATTCCCCGCACTCACATCTCAAGAAAGCAAGAAAAGCAGAGGCCAGGTCCACAGTTATAAGGAATTTCGGGTCTTTCCAATCCCTTTGGAATTGTGACTCTAGCTTGGTGGACTGCTCTGTAGCCTCCTCTGACTGTCCTATCACTGGATATCCTAAACAGATACGTATTCTGGGCCGGTGAGCCAGAGGGCCTGGCACAAAGGCACAGATGGTGAGTGGAGGTGGCAGAGGAGGTGGGCACAGGGCTTCAAAGGGAAGCTGCCTCACAGACCCGGCTCCTGCTGTCCAGAAGAGAGAAGGCTCGGAAGCATTCTTAAGGGCTCACCTCAAAGCCCTGCAGGCGTCCCAGATTCATCATGTCATTGCAGCGTTTCGGAACAAGGCACATTAACTCCACGGCTTTCTGTGGGAGAGAAGAGCAGCAGCTCAGGAGGGGGATAAGCACTCAGGCAGGAAGCTTAGGGCAATTCCGTGCTGGAAGACAGGGACCTCTGAGGGGCTCCCTAATTCTAGGAAAGGACACTGGTCCCTGCTGCCCACTCCTAGAGTAGTATGGGATTTTCTATTGGGGTGTTGATCATCAGTGCACGGCTTCAGATGAATCAGTGACCACATGTGAGAAGAACGGTACTCAGCCAGCTTTTTCCTCCTCACTTTTATTTAGCAATTCTCTTTCCTTCTCATATTTTCTTTCTTCTCTCTGTTGCTTCTTGGCTGCCTAAGCAACAGCTTAGTCTGGCTTGTGAAACACTAGAGGTTTTCACCTAAAATAACCTGCCAGAATGGTCTGTAACCTCTCTGGCTTAAAATACTCCTCATGGTGAGATTGTCTCAAAGGACTTCACTTAGGGAGTCATTCTCCAGGGTAGGGGAGGGAGTGAAAACAGGATGTTTTATGTGTTGAACTCAGATAGTACCTGGATTCATGGGTGAAATGGCACACTGAAACACTGAATGTCTGAAGGACGTTAGAAGACTCAAATATCGCACCCCCCTTCCCACCATATGCCATTGGAGCCACACTGAGGAGATGAGTGCAGTGAAACTCTGGTCTGTCCCAGGACAGAATTCCCAGGTTCTGGAAAAACACTCAGTGTGTTTATTACTCCTAGCCATTCCCCATCCTGTTGAGCAGCTGCTGGCAAGGGGCTCTCACTGAGAAGACTCCGCCTGGACCTTTGGCCCTTGAGAGCCAGTTCTTCCCCCTTAGAGACAGACATCCAACACTGTCGCCGAGAACAGCCAGTGCCATGAGCATTAGACTCACCTCAATATCAGAACACTCCAAACCAGCCTTCTCACTGTATCTCAGGAAGTCCTAGCAAGGTGGGGGCGGGAGGGAGCAGGGAAGGTGCAGAGTGGGGACATCAGTTAGGAAAACAGAGCACTATAAAAAATCCAGCATCATAAAACCTACGACGACACCCAGATGACTTTCCTCCCCAGCAGACATGGCAGTGCATTATAGAAGCTGAGATATGAACTTATGAGTCATATTGGAAACATGGAGAAAACCTCCAAATACTCAAAGATTAAAAGCTATGGGCAAAGGAGGAGGGGGAGAAAGGGAAGAAGGGAGAGGGAGGCTCTGAGCAGGAAGCAGGGCGGGGGTGGGGATTATGTTCAGAAAGCCTGGGAGAAAGGGAAGCTCAATTTCTCTCTTCCATTTACCTCATATTCTGTAAGACCAAATTAAACCATTTTAAAAGGTAAAATATGATCAAATTTTAGGTATTACTCATTTAAGCTCTCCAGGGCCTTTCTCCTTGTGGTCACTCTTTCTCCTTGTGGTCACTCTGATTTTATGTTACTGTTTTTTATTTTTTAAAGATCCCAAGTCCATGATGGTGACAAGGGAAGAAAGCAAATTGAAAGAAAGAAAATGAACTAACCACCAACCTTGTAGGCAGGAGTGACATGCATGCAGTTTATTTGGAGGAAGAGCTGACATAAGTCAGGGACAGGGAAGATAACAGCCCACAGATGCCCCCCAGCTCGTTCATGGGAAAGGTGTGGTGGAGACACAGCCTCCCGCTGACCTGCTCCCCATCTCAGAATCTGAGAGGACCCTTCTCTGGCCCTGACTCAGGCTCATAGCTCTCTTACCTTGAGGAGCAACTGGTATTTAGTGATTCTCTGAATGGGCTTGATAAGGAAGTCACTAAGTGTCAGCCTTTGGTTGATCTCCTGTTTCACCTCCTGGAACACAAGGGAACTACGTTAGAAGAAAAAGGAACCAAAGGCCTGGGGTCCCGGGGATTAGGGGACAAGGTGAGAAGGACAGGCCTTCCCTCTGGCCAATGGAGTTTTAGAATCCTCAAACTAGGAGAGAGGGACAGCTGCCCACACAGCTGCCACTGTGTTACTAACAATACAGACCCACCACCTTTTGCATGTCAGGCACTTCCCACCCCGTGTCCTCACTCCAGCCCCGGGGGACACGCTGGAATGAGTATTCTGTTCTCTGCTGTCAGAAGGGCTCCTCCTAGGGCAGGGGCCTAACGGGCGCCACTCTGGACACAGATATGCCAACAGATGGAGGAGGGCTCTCTCTGAGGCACAGCCTTGCTCTCCAACAAAAGCAGCACTTCCGGGCAGGCAAAACAAACACTCGCAGGTGCTTGACAGAACCTTCCAGAAGTGGAGAGCCTGAGGGGACTGCGAGTGCCTGGCTGAGGAGGGAGGGCCTCCACCAGCAGTCCTCCAGGACTGGCGGGGCGGTGGTGTGCACGGTCTGCCCCGGGGTCCGGAAGGGGGGGCCCGAGCTCCTGAAGCCATGTCGGTGTCACTGTCGCTCCGCACACTCGGCCACCTCAGCTCGTCCAGAGCAAAGCCGCCCACGGAATCCAGGTAAGGCAGTGGCCCTGCTGAGGCAGCGCTCCCTGCCCTGAAGGGGGTCCCAGCGCCCTTGGGGGGCGGGAAGGGGTACGTGGCTGGACACGGCCTTTCTGACTGCGGCTGCCTCGGGCCGCCTTTCTTCCCCGACCCCGGCTCTGCAGAGGCCGAGAGCTTACTTCAAAGTAAGCGTCGTACTCGGCGACGATGTACTCAGAGCGCGGCTTGTTCTGGCAGTACCACACGTAGATGTGCAGCTTCCGCTCCTGCAGGGGCAGATGAAGGGCGCTCAGGAGGCCGCCCCCCACCGACCCCTCACCCCCTTCCCCGGCTGGGCTCCGCCCCAGGGCACTGCCCACCCAGGGGACACAGGCCCTTCAATACCACGGATACAAGAGTACATGCAGTAGGCAACCGCCCATCTTTCAAATTGCCAAGAAGGTACCCTCCGCCCCCGACGAAATAAGCAAGAACTCCAGTGAGAAGGAAGGCCAGAGGCAGAAGAGAGGAGGAACTTTCCAGAGCATGCAAGTGACCCCGGTGGGAGGGGTGGAGCGGGCCGCAGAGGCGCTGGGAAGCACTCACGTGTTTAATAAAGAGCTGGGCCAGTCTGTCTTGCTCCTGGATACATTTTTCCAGTTCAGCCAGGAAAAAACTAAAAGGAGGGGAGGGCATAAGGGAAGGAGGCCACCTCCTTCAGAACTGTATTATCTCTCCATGAGGAGATACATGACACCAGACTCTCCCCCAGCCCTACCCTATCCCTGAGGTCAGATGCACAGGAGGATGGGAGGGTCCTGGATTCCCAGGGTGCCCTGTCCTCAGGACAAGGTGGCACTTACTCCTTATGCCAGTCGTAAATCTGGTGAATATTTCCAAACACGATTTTATCCTTCCCTCGCATGTCCTCAGGGACACCCTTTTCTTCTATTCTCTTCATGAAGCCCTGTAGAGCAGAGGCAGTGATTAGTGGGGAATCTTTACCAGAAGGTTCCCATGCCAAGCCTCATATACCGCAGCCCCGTGTAAGTGCCCACTCTCTTTGGGAGCCTGAGGGCAAGCTCTTCCGTGGTCTCTCAGTGTTCGGCCAGGATTTTATCCCGTGCAGAGTGACAGACCCAACTCTGATAAAGTTCTAGGTCCCTTTCTTTGTCTTCAGCCCTCTTAAGAGAAAGTCTTTTTCATCCAAGTATCTAAATGCCCCTAAAGTAAATCCCTAAGGAGAGTGCTGTTTTATTTACTGTAAGTTGACTCTTAACTGTGGACATGTCAGTCTTGTCTTATGGGTGGACTTTTCTTGGTCTGTCCTCTTGGTAGCCATAACATTCTCCTTAAAATCTAAGGAGACTCTAAGCCCCAAGGTTTCCCTAGGAGTGCCCTGCTTGTGCCCATGGTGACTCATAGGTCTGAAGAATAAATGTCCATATGGCTAAACGCCATAGGAGGCTCTTGAGGTAGTAGGCTGGTCACCTAAAACAAGGTGAAGGGACTCAGCTCTAACCAAGGGGCTCCCCCAAACTTGAGAGCCCATCTCTCTCTGAATCTTTTATGATATTTCAAGGAGAAAAGAAAAAACCCTACATATTACATTTGATCTATTGTCATTCTTAGTTTCATTCTGCAAATACCCCGAAGTATTTGCACATAACCCACAAGTTAAAAACACCTCTGCCCTGGTAGGGTCCAACATGCCCCTGGTTGGGTGACCGCAGACCCACCCTGAGCCACATACTCACCTCCACCACAATCCCCAGATCCTTGACATAATCTTTTTCTGTCTGTACCAGCTCATTCAGGACAAACCTGAGCAGGAGATTAAGAACAATGAGGGTTCCTCTTCATTGCAAAGCAAGAAATCTTCACACTTAAGTTGACAGGAAAGATACTTTGGCACCTTTATGACAAGACACTTTGACAAACCTGAGTTAGGAAAGCTTTGAAGCCAAGGACTCACCAGGAGACTTTCCTTCCTCCATTTCAACCCTATTCTGTGATTATCAAGAGGAGAGAGACATTTGCTTGATAACCAAGCTTTGAGTCCTCAGAGACACCAACATCAAGTGAAGCTTTCGAGATACAGAAGCTACAATAGATAGTTGTCCCTAGTAACCGGCCTGCAAAAGGTCCAGTCAGGGCCAGAAAGGTTGACTGCAGGCCCCCATTATCACAGCTTTCAAAGCAGTAGCCTCCCCTCTCCCCAGCAGATGTGGGGTGTAACCAACACAAGGACCCTTGCTTTCTTGGTCTCTTTCTTGTTAATGATTTCCTCTTCTCAGACACTGCTTTGTGCCAGCCCTTCATCTGAAATGTCTCATGCTTCTTTCAAGGTAGGGAGCGTAAGCCTGTTTGTTTTTATTAATTTTATTAATAAGATTTTATTAATTTATTTGAGAGACAGAGATCGCAAGTAGGCAGAGAGGCAGGCAGAGAGAGAGGAAGAGAAGCAGGTTCCCTGCTGAGCAGAAAGCCGGATGCGGGGCTCGATCCCAGGACCCTGGGATCATGACCTGAGCTGAAGGCAGAGGCTTTAACCCACTGAGCCACCCAGGTGCCCCCGTAAGCCCTGTTTCATATAGAGGAAGATATTGAGGCTGTGTTGCCCATGATGACGAAGTCCATAGCAGAGTTGGGATCTGAACCTATTATGCCAGAGTCCAGAGACTCTGCTCTTCCACATTGCCTGCTGCCTGGCAAACTGCTCAGACTGGCTCTCTGGTGCCCCTGAGGCCTCAAATCCAAGGGCTTCTCTTTCTTTCTGTCCAGAGAGTAAAGAGTTGGACATAAAATCCTCAGGGCTGTGCACGGGGGCAGGCTGGGTGCCGTGCGGCTTACTGGAGTCTGACTCCTACTACCTTTTTTGCCTGGAACCACACAACTGCTTATTTGGCCCAAGGGGCCGAAGGGACCCACATAAGGGCTGTAAGTGTTCTAAACGCAGGAAGCAATTCATCTGGAATTCTTGACCTATATGGCACAGAGAAGCCCACAGATCCAAGGGTCTGGGCCTCAGGGTGATGGGGAGAAAGCAAAAGGAACACATGCTTCTTTATCAGCATGTCCAGTACTTCCAACCAGTTTCCTCTCTCTAATATACACAATCCACAATCATGTGTTATAGGCCACAGGAAGGAACTGGCAAGGCCAAATAAAAGCATTTAAATATATCTTTAGCATGGCCCATGTTACTGCTTGGAAGTGGTAAAAACCCACAGGAAAGTGGGAGTGGGAATTTGGGGCTGGGAGGGCCCTCTGGAGATGAAGTCCAGCTCCCTGTCTCCAGGTGACAGGGCTGTCTTGGGCTTTCTAGCCTTTAGGGAAGGGGTATGATTAGGCTAGGTGCTGCTAGTGGGCCTGGCATCACTTCCATTGAAGGCCTGATGAAATACTTGGGGAGATCATGATGCATTAATGGACATTCTGAAAAGGTCCATGAAAAATTTAAATTGTATGCAGCACAAGACAGACCATGATTAATTGCCAAATAAATTGAAATCATAATGAAGCTTTTTAACAAATGTCCAGTTCTTATTAGTAAAGGTTATTTACAAGGTAAATGTTATTCTTTGGCCCAACTAAACTTCTTCCAGCAACAGGTCAGACCTATTTCTAACTTCTGTGTTTCACAATGGTGGGGAATGGCTGGTCTTGCACAGGAAGTCTCTTAGAAGCTTTGCATTGGCTATTCCCTCAGCCAAGAACACTTTTCCTCCCTGGCTAATGGCCATAGCTAATGGCTTCTTTCTTTCTTTCTTTTTTTTTTTAAGATTTTATTTATTTATTTGACAGAGATCACAAGTAGGTAGAGAGGCAGGCAGAGAGAGAGAGAGGAGGAAGCAGGTTCCTTGCTGAGCAGAGAGCCCAATGTGGGGCTCGATCCCAGGTCCCTGGGATCATGACCTGAGCCAAAGGCAGAGGCTTTAACCCACTGAGCCACCCAGGCGCCCCTAATGGCTTATTTCTTACCTGGTTATAGTCTTTGTGCATTAAAATCACAACACGGTCTCAACCATACTCCAAATCTCCCTTACTATTTTTTATTTTTCCAGCTTCTAACATATTTATTAATCTATTTTTATTTTGTTTATTGTGTAATTTCTCCCTTTATAGTGTAGACTTGCCATGAGAGCAAGGACTTTTCTTTTATTCCTATTGTTTGTCTAATTCACTGATGTATCCCATATCTTGGTGCACAATAGGTATTCAGCACCTACTGTTCAATGAAAGAGGGGCTAAAACTTGAAGACAATCAAGCCCAACCTCGACTTTTTTCTTGTCCTGGACAAATAACTATCTGTTTTCATCTTTTCTCCACAGAGCTCCCATTTAACCCTTTGCTGTCTGGACTGAGTCTCCATTCTCTGTACCTCGCCCCCTCCCCCCACCACTCCCCTTTCGCCTCCCACAGAGTTCACATTTAGACATGTATATATCCTCTCTTTCATCATGGCCGTAAGTTACAGCAAGAGCAATGAGACACTGTCTCATTCCAAATACATCCAAAATACTGGATTTTCAGTATAGCTCAGGATGTGGAGAGCTGTGGAGTCAGGCAAAAGAGTAAAAAGAGGGAGAAGAAATGGGTAAAGAGAATAAAAGAGGCAATAAACTTTTGCCTGTTGGAGCAAGATCAGACAATAGCACATCTGGAAGCAGGACAATGGCTTACATGACTGCTCATGAGCCTGTTCAACCAAAGTGACAAGAGCAGTGACAGGCTTTGCCAAGGACCACCTGCTACCCCGAAGATCTCCGCTCTGATCTGAGTTTTGGTTGGCTTGACAGAGGACTGGAACATTGGCTCCACCACTGTCTCATCTATGTAAAAACAACCCTGAGAGGTTAAAGAGAAGCAGCTTTATACAAGTTCTAAAAAATTTCCATTTAGGGATGGTATTTTTTCTACCTCTATTCCATTCTTGGGATTCCCCTGAGTACCCATAAAGTTGAGGGGTAAGTTTGGAACTGAAGAGACACTTGTTCAGCTCAGCTATGAGGTGACAACCCTGCTCGGAGGCCAGGCCCTGGCTATGATGTTTCTACTCTTGTTTCCTAGGAGAGAAAGTCATAGATGTTCACTTTGCCGGTTTCCAGGCAACAGAGGGGCCTGGCCTCACTCATTTTTGCTAATTCTCACATCTGTGACCAGGCTAAAGGAAGACGAGTCTGAGGGAGAGGACAGACTAATTAGCAAAGGGATCAGTTCTCTGGGCTTTATAATCCCTCACACACCAGGCCACATCCAAGACTCACCAAGCTCTGCTTTCAACATGGAATCAAATCCGAAGCAAGAAAACTAAAGTTTCGGAGGAATTGTGGTTCGGGATTAATGGTATTTGATATCTTCTTGATCATCTCAAATAACAGAAGATGGCCTTGACATCAGGGTGGATAACTCAAACCTTATATAAAATACGGGTTTTTGTGAAATGGGCTGCAATGTGAATTTTATTTACCCCAACTATTAAAAAAAAGTGACGAGGTTCTCTTGGAGCTAAGCCCACAAATGGATGCCAACTTAAAGGGTTAGGAAAGGGGTGGAGCTAGGCCCTGGCCAGCCGGCACAACAGAAGCCTTTCCTAGATATGACTTCCCTACATTTTGAGAAATGTTTCCTCAAGTGAAACTCTACCAGACTTTCTGCCATGGTTTCTCTAATATGGGACCGTAGTAATAGTCCCATAGTTCCCTGTATGTATGTATTTATTTATTTAAGAGAGAATGATAGGGGGAGAAAGAGAGAGAGCGAGGCAGGCAGAGGGAGAGGTAGAAGCACACTCCCCGCTGAGCAGGGAGCCTGCTGGGGGCTCCATCCCAGGACCCTGGGATCATGATCTGAGCCAAAGGCAGACGCTTAACTCACTGAGCCACCCAGGTGCCCCAACATGTTTTAAATTTCTAACAGACCTTGGTTATAACCACACTTTGTCAATAACAGCTGCTATCTCCCTGACAATACTTCAGCCTAAAATTCTTAAAGTCGGTGCCACTGCAGTGCCTTGTCTATCAATGGACACTGGACAGATCTAGGTCACCTTTACTTAGAATGAACAGTATGGAAATACAGTGTGGGGGACCCCTCTGTAATCCTCCCAAACCTCCTCTGATCTCAGCATGTTGTCCACCATACACATGCGCACTAGGGTAGAATATGGGAAAGTTACTTACATCCGGCCTCTCAGGGCCTTGGCTTTCTGTTCTTCTTCCAGGTTTCTAGGAGGTGTGGGTGGAGTCATCCCCTCATTCAGGCAGCCTACAGGGTCTTTCAAGCTTCCCCGGTACGAGCCTCCTTCTAGACTCTGAAAAGAGAAGAAAAAGACCCTCAGGGAAGCATACCTTGAAAAGTTATCTGGAGGCCCGTGTCCCCTCCTGCCTAGCAGCAGCCAACTTGGTAGACCAGTAGCCCAGGCTGTTCTCACTGAACATCAGTGAGGCACCAGGAGGCCAGGTACTCCCCTGTCCCTGCAGCAGATTGCCCAGAGCTGCTGCCTTTTCGGGCAATCAGGATGAACTTGGCATCATGTGCAGCCAATTTCCAGACATAATGAAAATTGTCAAAGTGACTTATATCTGGTACAAGCTGCAGAGGTAAAGATAATCATTGAGATTCTATACTGATGAAGCAGTTAAAAAAGAAAATCAGTTGTGAGACCATCAAATGCCAATTGATAAGGGGAGGGTAGTGACAGGAGAGCTGGTTGGGTCAACTCCCGTTTGTTAAATCAGCTACCTTTTTTGTCCCCCCCCCCCCCAACAGGATGCCAATGAGACGTAGACAGGAAGAGGTCAATAGATTTAGCCTTTCCTAAAAATATATTTGCTAAGGTTATTTGCCAAGGTTTTCTTTCATTTTATGAATCCCTTTAATTTCTTTTAATTAAGGTGCTACAGGATTGAGAAACAAGGTAAAGATATTAATACAGTACTCTAGAAAGACTTAAGGACAAAGGATTCTAACCCCAGATCTGCTAGCCACTGGATGACCTTAAGTGAGACAGCTGCAATTATTCCATGTGGGCTTCATTTTTTTTCAATTTTCAAATCAGATCTCTCTTTTCTACAGATTTCTAAGGAATTGACAGAGACAATTGTTGTATAACCCCTTGAAAAATTAAAAATATTCTACAACGATGAGCTCTCCCTCCCAACCCCCAGAGCTGTTAACAAGAAGGATATTAAAAAATGGGGCCAAATCTTAGCATTTTTACAGGTGTCCTTGAAAAAAGATCAAACAGCAACACTTAGCATTTCATTATGAAACTTGGCAGAAGCAATGTGGATAAACAGTAAGCCTGGAGATCAAGGTCAAGGTGAGTGACTCTAAAACAAATATGGGTGTCTAACCCAAACTACCCACACAAGAGGTCTATTTACAACAGCCTCTGCAGCTCAAAGGAAAAGCTTCACTTTGGAAGTCTTTGAAAACATCAGTCTTAAAGTCACAAAGATCAAAAAATCTCCAAAAAGGTGGGAGAAACAACAGGCTTCAGCATGGTGTTAAACAGTGTGTACTTGGAGTATCTGTCTAAATTCTCATGGCTGCCGTACTTCAAGATAGGATGAATAAAAGTAGGAACAGTCCAGAGGAATGAAACAGAAAGTAAATGAGGTGCCCAATGGGTCATTCATTGTATAACAGGTGGTGGATATTAAGACTTAAAGCTGAGGGGCCTCTGGGTATGTAATTCAGTTAAGCATCTGATTTGGCTTTGGCTTAGGTCATGATCTCAGGGTCATGAGATCAGATCAAGCCCCACGTTGGGTTCCATGCTCAGCGGGGAGTCTGCTTGAGATTCTCTCTCTCCCTCTCTCTTCGTCCTTCCCTTACTCTCTTTCTCTCTCTACAATAAATGAATAAGGGGAGGGGCTGGGTGGCTCAGTTGGTTAAGTGTCTGTCTTCAGCTCAGGTCATGATTCCAGAGTCCTGGGATCGAGCTCTACATTGGGCTCCTTGCTCAGCGAGGAGTCTGCTTCTTCCTCTCTCGGCCATTCCCCCTGCTTGTGCTCTCTCTCTGTCTCATATAAATAAATAAGATCTTTAAAAAAATGAATAAATCTTTAAAAAAAATTCTTAAAGCCGAAAAATTTAAAGCTGAGAAGTGATGTCAACCTTTTTTCCCCCCTACTCTACCTCCAAATCAACAAAATATACCAAGGGCCAAGCATGAATTTGTTACCAACACCAGAAACTAGAATTAAGAAGATAGCATCTTATAGGGTGGCTGGATGATGGACATAGGTGCGTGGGGGGGTATATGCTATGGTGAGTGCTGTGAATTGTGTAAGACTGATGATTCACAGAGCTGTACCCCTGAAACAAATAATACAGTGTATGTTAGTAAAAAATAAATAAATAAATAAAATTTTAAAAAAGATAGCATTTTCAAGCTTGAGAGAGAGAGTTTCTTTTAACTTGTCATGAAGTTATTTTATATAGGACAAGTAATCAACTGTAGAAGTTGTTATCCTGAGAAGCAGCATAGACTAAAAATACAGAAAGGTCAAGGAGAGTTTAGCTAAATTTATAGATTCAGGATCTCTAACCAGTTATTAAGGAAATGAGAGTGTCTGGTGCTGGGGTCTGAGAAGCCAGGGGACAGGCAAGCTCTTCAAGACATGTGACCTGTTCCCTGGTGCCGTGGCCAGAGACAGGCTCCCAGGCAAATGGACCAAGCTGGTGACTGATCTGATTACATGCTTTTACTTCCCCTCCTCCTTGTCCTGTTGTCCTATTACAGCCTTTGTTCTACAGCCTAATGGCTGGCAGGATGCTGACTGCAAGGCCTGGGCAAACAGACTTCCATCTCTGCCTACAAGGCTCTCCTGTGGAACATCCAGCTTGGCATGGTCCTTTTTCAACCTTCTAGAATGAAGGACCTCTGAGGAGCCGAAATGTCATGCAGGGAACTATGTTCCCTATCTTCCTGTCTGATCTGTTGTATGAGCAAAAAAGCCCAAAAAGACTCTCTGCAAAGGGGTGAGTAGGGCAGAGGCAGCAAAAGAGGAGGAAGAGAGAAATAAAGGGTCTGGGTAAGCTGTAGTCTGGGTAATGTGCCTCCTAATGGCGTTGGCTATCAATGCTTATAACTCAAATGCCATTCCCTCTGATGACAGGCTTCCAGGGCTAGAGGGGGGATCCTGGGTCCCAGCCACGGGCAACTGGGGGCAACCTGCCCTGTCTGTGCTGCTCCTGGTGGGAGGCAGGCAGCAGTGGCTGGTTTATGAGTAGTGGGAGCTTCTGCTCTGCCCAGGGCTCAGGCCACCACAGTCTCAGCAGGCAAAGGAGAAGGTGCACGAGGAGAGGGCCACAAAGTGCCTCTAGCTGGTCCAAGGCAATGGAACAGAAATGCAAATAGGATTCAAAGCAGTAGATTAATTAGGGAGGAAGGATGTCCCCCGTTAAAAATGAACACATTTCCTGTCTGCTGGATTGTGGATAAAATGCCCCTCCTTGGGACTCCTACAAGCACCCTTTACACACCCCTGCACACCAGTCATGACACAGCACTGTGACTGCTCCACGGTTTGTACCCAGCGAATATTCATTGAGCATCTACTACATGCTAAATATTTGCCAAACACTGCAGAAATGAAGATGAATATGATCTGGCTTCCTACCCTCCATAATCTAAGCTATCATGGGTACTGTTCTAGACAGAAGGAGTACCAAGGAGGATGAAAAAAGGAGCAAGATGCTTTCTGGGGGAGGAGGGGGTGGAGAGGGGAGGGAAAGGAAGAGGCAGTGCTTGAACTGAGTACTGAGAAAGAGGATTTCACTGGATCCTCTGATGAGAGAGCATTCTAGGCAGGAGCAACACTCTGAGTAAAGGATCAAACTGTGAACCTACCCGGGGCAGCCTGGTAAGCTGAAAGCAGCCCACATAGGTAGAATATAAGGAAGTGAAAGTGGCAAGGGGTGGGGGAATGGCAGCAAGTGACTGTGTATTGTGTGAGTTTGGGGGAGTGAGTGAAGGAAGAGGGTAGGAGTGAGACAGACAACCCCGGAGAAGTATGCAGTGTCCCATCATAGGGAGACTTGTGTGTTGCATTAAGAAGTAGAGACTTTACTTTCTAAAACCAGTGATGAAGGGTTTGAAGCAGGGAAGTGACGTGATTGGATTTAAGTTTTAGGAAGATCAGTCTTAATGTTTCCAAGGGCTTTTCATGACTTGGGAAAATGTCTCTGATATGGCAGTAAAGGAAAAAAGAATATCATTTTTCTATACTCATTAATTAAATACATTATTTTTAAAAGTGCCTAGGAGAGGGGCACCTGGGTGGCTCAGTGGGTTGAAGCCCCTGCCTTCAACTCAGGTCATGATCCCAGGGACCTGAGATCGAGCCCCGCATCGGGCTCTCTGCTCAGTGGGGAGCCTGCTTCCTCCTCTCTCTCTGCCTACTTGTGTTCTCTGTCAAATAAATAAAATCTTTACCAAAAAAAGTGCCTAGGAGAAAATATATCAATATTCCAGCACTGAATATGTCTAGATGATGATATTATAGGTGATATAATTTGTGTTCCTACCCTTGTCATTGTTCCAATTTTTCTTGAATGAGCATATATTGCTTTTATTAGTAAAAAAAAAAAAAAAAAAAGAACTATTAGAAAGTTTTTTAAAAAGAAAATAGAATCCATCTGGTATTCATGTAGAGAGACCGCAGTCACGGAGGAAATGTTCCAACAGTCCAGGCAGGAGAGGGTTTTGAGCACTAACCCTAGACTGTGAGCTCCGTTGAGGAAGGTTCTGGGCTCAGTGCCAGAGCTGGCATATGGTAGGGCTCCAAGAATTTACTGAATGTACTATGGGACTCTTGGGGAGAGGTCAAAGGTCATCTGATAAAACAACAGATAAGGGTGCTTGTCCTGCACCACACACCACATCAACCTCCTAGCTGACCCACCCTGTTCTAAAAATTTAAATAATATACTCTGGACCAAAAGTACTAGATCAGAATCATCTCCAGACAAATTAAGGGTAGGGATGGGGAAGAAGATAGTAAAAAATGTCATGTCTGGGCAAATGACATTTCAAGTTTGCGACTTTGTCTTCAAATTTTTTTGGTGGAAATCGAAACTTTTCTACCTCACCAAGCTCAGGAACCTTTTCCATAGAGGAAGGCCAGAGGCACCCAGTGCCTGAAAACACACCCCTCTACATGGGTGCAATGCGGCCATTATTTCCTCCCCTCTGGGCTCTTTGGCTAACTCTACCTTGCCACTGACCAAGCAGGCTGATTCACCTAGAGGTGAGCAAA
The DNA here is from genome assembly GCA_004024625.1 of Mellivora capensis. Lineage (NCBI taxonomy): Eukaryota > Metazoa > Chordata > Mammalia > Carnivora > Mustelidae > Mellivora > Mellivora capensis. Next base: position 52,292 of record PISX010003998.1, read on the forward strand.
GCACAAAGACATACAGATGCAGTGTGGCCTGAGCCTCGTTTTGTGGCCCACAGGGCTGGCCTAGGGAGGTGAATGCTATCAAGCGGGAGAACCAGAGGGCAGGAAGCCTTGCTGAAGCAGGTAGACACATTCTAGGAAGCCAGGCCACTGGGTAGACTGAACAAGAGCTCAATCCCGGCCAGCCCCTACCCCAAAGGTAGAGAAGAAATACCATCCCAAGCCCAGAAAGCTGCTGTGACATGCCACCTGAGGACAAGGGCTCAGATAAGAGGCATGCCTTCTGGAGGCTTGACCTTCATCTCAGGCAGGCTGTGAAATCCTGGGGCTGTTTAGAGACACACAAGCTCTTGTTCCTTGAACTTGAGAAGTAAAACCAGATCATATAGATGGTTAAGGTATAACCCTGCCCTGTTCACCCAATTGCTCATCTACTCTCTGACACACACTGTGTCCTCACGGCCCAGGACAGGGCTATGAAAGGGCTGGCTCTGTTGCCTTCCGGAGACATTAACACAGATCCCGGATGAGGTGGCTAAGAGCTAACATTTGCAGGGTGCTTATCATTTTTACAAAGCACACTCACACCTACTCAATCATCATGGTATCTCTTTTGAGATAAGAGTCAGCTGGACAGAATCATCCCTGCTGATAAAGGAGATAAAAGAGAGGCCCAAGTAGACAAAGTAACTGCCCATGGCTACATAATAAACAGCCAAGGCGGGACTACAACCCAGGTCTCTGATTCCCTGCACACCCACCACCATCACCACCTGTCCTCACATCTAGGAAAGGTTTTATTAAAAAATCACACAGGGAGGGGCACCTGGGTGGCTCAGTTGTTAAGCATCTGCCTTTGGCTCAGGTCATGATCCCAGGGTTCTGGATTCCAGCACCGCATCCGGCTCCCTGCTCAGTGGGAAGCCTGCTTTCCCTCTCCTACTCCCCCTGCTTGTGTTCCCTCTCTCACTGGGTCTCTCTCGCTGTGTCAAATAAATAAATAAAACATCTTAAAAAAAAAAATCACATGGGGAGGGGCATCTGGCTGGCTCGGTTGGTAGAGCATGTGATTCTCGATCTCAGGGTTGTCAGTTTGAGCCCCACTTTGGGGTAGAGTTTACTTAAAAAAAAAAAAAAAAAGAAAAATCACACAGGGAAAGCAGGGAGAGTCCTTACACCCGGCTTGGAGTTAGACAGACTATCTTAATACAAAATGTGGGAAAAAATGTGTGAGATCTGTTGGGGGGAGGTGGGTGGGCATCTTCTTTTAGTAAATAAAAGCAGTGATTCAAGACCAAGGCTGGCAGATGAGAACTCAGAAGTGCCCACTGATGTCCAGAGGAACTTGTCAAAGCAGTTCCGGGGGAAGCTTCAAGGGTTTTTGTCTGTATCGTAGGTGAGCTGGAGAACACCCACCCTTGTTTCCTACCAGCAACTCTGGGGCAGAAGCCTTGGTGCCGTCATGACCACGTGACCCTAATATACCAAGGGCAGCTCTGGGGCTCCGAGACATACGGGATCTCCAGGCTTTTGGGTGGAGCAGAATTTGGTGCTATCTCGTCCTACTATTTCCCAAAACAGAAAGTAGAAAGAATCTAAGCCCTAGATATAAAAGTCCAAGTATGCTAGATGCTCTTGTAAAATTTCCAGACTCTGTCTGTTGGAAAGGAACTTATTACCTCATCTCATACTGAACTAAGATAACTTCCACCCATAGGTCTATGTTCCACCCTCTGGAGCAAAAAAGAGGGAGACCAACCCTTCTTTTCCATAGCAGTCCTCAATGAATTCAGGACAGCTCTCACTAGCCTTCTCTCTCCTAACTTCTCCCCTCATTTAACCCAGTACCTTCAACTTTCCTTCAAATGATGTGGACACCACATGATACTGTTCACATCCTCTGGGGCCCTTCCACTGAGTTCAAGAACACTTCAGAATGCTGCGTTCAGAACCTGATACACGACTCACATGTATTCAAGCCAGGTGTGGGCTGAAGAACTTGGAGGTCAATGGGGTTGTTACTCTCCTTGACTGTACATTGTACTTTCACTAACCTAGCCTACGAACACACTGCCTATCTTGGCAGCTGTCACACTGTTGTACTCACGGTCAAATAAAAACTCTGGAACTTTCATAGGTTCTAGGTCTTACCCTCATCTCAGCTAAAGAGCTAATGAGGAATAGGAATACAAGTCTCAGAGGTAAAAATGCAACTCGGGATTCTCCAACATGCCTGGGGAAACCACCACACACTGCTGCTTCATTGCTCTCCTATAGCAGGTACATACTGGGATGGGAGTGAGGAGAAAGCAGAGGAATGACAAAGGATCAAATTTTGAGGAGAAGATTCTGAGAAACCAAGCTGCTGCTCCCTCATTCCTCTCCATGATATGGGGTTGGTGTTACTTGTTTGGGCAAAGAAATCTCTATAATTCTGGGTTCACTGCAGGTCCTCAAGGAGTAGTTATTGGTGGAGGGACAAGTTAAAGTTCTTATTATGGAAACGTACCACAGAGCAACCACTCATCGGATAGAGGTTTGTTGAGGGCCTGTTACAGGGCTGATCTGCTCCAATAACACCCTCCACTTCCTTTCTTCTGGGAAACTTGCTCTCATTGACTTTTTTTTTTTTTTTAGATTTATTTATTTACGTCAAAAAGAGAGAGACAGAGAGAGAACACGCAGGGGGAGAGGCAGAGGGGAGGGAGAGGGAGAGGGAGAAGCAGACTCCCTGCTGAGCTGGGACCCAGATGTGGGACTCGATTCCAGAATCTGGAGATCATGACCTGAGCTGAAGGCAGACACTTAACCATCTGAGTCACCCAGGTGCCCCAACTTCTCAATATCTGCCCTTACCTGTTTAATACCAGACACACCGATCACACAACTAGAAGGGCTGTGGGGACTCCCAGAGTGCTCAGGTGGGCAGTAATATCAGGATAAAAGGTAATCAAAAATATACAAAAATACAGCATTCTGGAGACAAGTGTCTACTGACATATGAGTGTAAAAGCCTCTTGTGTACTAATGGAGGAGGGGAAAATCATGTCCTAATCTTGCTGGGTAGGGAAGCTACACAGACAAAGATAATGAAAAGATTAAGATACTTCAACAAATAACCCAACATTCAAACTGGTGGATATTGTTCTATTTTGACTGCTCTGAGAAAAGGAGGGCTAGGGTCAAAAAGGCCAGGTTTTGAAGTGCTTATGTGATATAGCTTTGAGATGAAGAATGTTAACTCAGGCAAACTTTAAAAATGTTTTCCTCAAAATCTGTATAAATAAAATTTTAAAAAGGCAAAAACAAACAAACAAACAAACAAAAAACCCAAATAACCCAACAGAACTATCTAAGAGCTGGCCCCAGCAGTGTGTGGCTTACACAATAATTGGCATGGGACTGCAGAGGAAATCTGGCCTGGGCTGGTCAGGGAAGCCCTTCTGGGCAGATGAGATTCCAGTGGGGCCCCGAAGGACTATTGTGCTTTAGATAAGCAAAAATAAGAGAGGGAATGTTCCAGAGAAGTAGGGTGGTATGAATAGAAACTTGGGGGAAGGAAAGCCAAATGCATGAGGAAAGCAATTTGGTTGGAGCAGAGTTCATCAACCAGAATAAATTAAGTGGTGGTAGGCTGCCTACAAAGCATTAGAATACTGGGTAAGTGTGAATTTTATACATGGAATATTTTATCCAGTGAGTTCCAAACCTTGATCATATCCTCCATCAGGAAACCTAATTTTGGCCATACATTGCCCAAACATGTAACTTATTTATAACTTGTATTTCTGTGTTATCATTATGTACATAACAAAATGTACCCCAAATCATTTTTTTAAATGAAGAGAGTCTAAAATTGTCTTCCTGCACCACAGTGAAGAGTCTTGTGTACCTGAAGGCTCCCCACTCTGCAGACAGCTGTGGAGGCAGTGACCCTTCACTGAGGAGGGAGGCAATGGCAGTGCATGTGGAAGACCTGCCAGGAGATGAAGGCCTGAGAGGAAGGCAGAGTGGGGCAGGAGACTACTTCAATAGTCCAGGCATGAGGTCAGGGCTCAGGCTCAGATGGTGAAGGGGACAATGTAAAGAAAAAAACAAAGGATGATCTTTAAGGAAAAACATTGTTAGACAGTATTTGGAGCATGAAGAGGGTATGTGGGTCAGTGTGAAGAAGAAAGGAGAGCAAGTGGGGAGTGGTCGGAGAGGCAAGCTTTGAAAAGCCAATGGAGTGAGTGCCCACACGAGCACTCGACTCCCACCAGTGAGACAGGGAGGGTGACCAGAGACCTGACAGCCCTCAAGAACAGTTAGATACAGTTATTGAAAACATCAGCCACAAAATTCTTTCCTACTTAGGATGGAAAACTTAGAAGGAGAAGAAAATCACTTGTTAAATTTCATCAGTATTCTCTAAGCTGGGAGATTTAAAGACGGAGTTACTGTAATCAGAATTATGATCAGGCAGCGTTCCCTGCAAGCATCCAGCATTTTCCTCTAATTCCTGGGCCAAGGGGAGAAGGGTTTATATGGTACTGATTAGCAGGACTGTCCAAGAGAAGTCTGGCAGAAGCACAGACATTTATCCTAATGAGAGTTCTGAGAAAAGCCAAACAAGTGACACAGATGAGGGTGAAGGGCAAGGAGAATGCTTTAAATTGTCATCCTGTAGGAACACACGTCAGTGTAAAAACATGGTGCAGAGGAATAATGTTATCCAAAAACAAGCTCTTTCACCAGCATGCAGCCCAAACCCTAAAGCAGCCAGACCCATAATCCTTCTCTGCGGTCATCCGCTTGGCCCCTGAGACAGTCACAAGCTAGGCCAGTTTTCAGTGGCCGTCAGCTCAACTGTCCCCCATGATGTGGGTACACACCAGCTCCTCTCATTTCCTGCAGTGAGAGAGCTACACATTTTGGCTCATTCCCCTTTATAATATCTACTATCTATATTTATATATTATATTTATATATATAATATATATCTATATAATATCTACTATCTATGAGTATAGATAGTAGATATTATATAGATATATATAATATATGTATATATACATATATATACACACACTATACATACATACTATATACTATATGTACTATCTATATAATATCTACTTTGCCAGACTCTGTAGGCTAGAAACTTGTCTGGCATCCGCAAATAAAATTACCTGGTACTTTCAAAGACCCAAATCATGTTCTGTGTTTCAGTAGCTGAGTTAGCTTCAGGGCTAACCAGACACACACCAGTCACTGTCCAAATGCTGCATCCCTGTGGGTCAGCGGACCGGGCTCAGAGAGATGCTGTTTTGTGTTGGATACTTTTTTCCTTTCATTAGTGACACAATCCCAAAAGGGCCACTAATTGCCTATGCCCATATAAAAAAAAAAAAAGGAGCTAAAAAGACTGTGGAGCACAGGTTTTTTTGGAAACCATCCTTCTACAATCCTACAGGAGAAATGAGGACAGGTGCAAAGGAGGCCATGGCAGAACAGATGCCAGACCCTGGGAGCCACATGGAGGTAAGACACACACAGAACTGCCTCCAGGACCCCCACTTACCAGCTTGCTTTTGACCAATTGTTCTATTGCACTGACAAGGTCTGCAGCAGAAGGTACTTCAGTGGAAGCCTGGCGGGCTGCTAGCAAAGAGGAGGACTGCAAGACATTGAGCAGCAAAGGAAAAGCAGATTAGCAAGGAATGAGGAATAGCAATTAGGAAGCAAAACAGCAATTCCACAGCTCAAGGCAGGCAAGGGAAGCAAAGCTTTATGTTTAGAGGCAAGAAATCACAGAGCAAGATAGGAAGTGGTGTGGGTATCAGACAGTCCCGCCTGACCCCTTGTCAGGAGTTCTAGCCAGCGGCAAAGCAGGGATGGGACTAGGCTCTCCTTAGGCAGGCCTCTGGAGGAACTGAGGGCAGAGTTTGCTGAGTTCCCAGGAGGCCAACAGGTAAGGCCTGCACCCACTGTCAGCAACAGGGGGAGAGGGACAGATAGAACTTTGGCCACAACAGGGCTGCCCATTGCTGTTCCAGAGTATGAAAGGGGTCCATAAACCTGGCCTCAAATGTGTCCAAAGGAGAGAAACTGTCTTTGTTTTACTTAAATACAAATTTTAAACATAGATCTTCAGTGTGTATCATGCAAAAATTTTAGGGCAGGGCACTTGAAGACCAGGAAGCTAGAAACCCTGGGCGCGCATGCGCGCGCGCACACACACACACACACACACACACACACACCCCTCCACAAACATAGCTGTTTGTGTTGCTCCCGAATTGAAACATGTGGATATAATACATGGTTCTAGCAAGGAGTTGAGTGTCTCATGCTAGAGTCACCAGGGACTGTCCTATTCACAGTAAAAGGAGGCTCAAGCCAAGGGCCTGCCCACTATCCCCTTGTACCAGCAAGAAGCACTGACTGGTCCATGTGGCTGGATGGCCAATGGTGTGGGGAATCCTGCTCATGGAGGGACAGTGGTTTTTATCTTCCTTCTCCTACCTGAGAAGAAATTGGGGGAGAAATGGTTCACCCTGCATACATGTATGAACTTTTCCCCCTGGCACACAGCCAAGCAGAGGGCAACTGTGCTCCCTGGGCCCCAGACATATGTTCCTTTGGTCTTTGACACTGATCACTGCAGAGATAAAAAGCTGAAAGTCCTGGCCATGCTTTGGCTTCAAGTTTGTCCCTTACATTAGGGGGGAAAGTTTCAAAAAGAAGCTACTTTTTGTCTAGTTTAAGAGTTACTCTAGGTCTTTGCTTCCGAGATGGGGTAAAACAAAGTCAAATAATAATTAAGAGAGAGAGAACAACACTCTTTCTCCTCTTCTGGGGAATGCAAGAAAGGAGCTTAAGCCTGTTTGGAAATCCAAACTATCAACTTTTTGATTTAGTAATCCTACCCCTGGGAACTTATCCCAAGGACAGAAGTCAAAAGAACAAATGCTGTATGTACAAAGTGATCTGTAGCAGTGTTATCTAGGGTAGCAAAAACTGGAAACAACCCAGGATATCCCAAAACAGACTGGCCAAGCAAATTATGCTACATCGAATAAGGGAAATACTCCCCAGCTATTAAAATTGTAGTTACGAAGATAAAACTAATAAGATTTTTAAAAATATTAAATAAAACGTTGAACATATCAAGTATATATTAAAACTATAAAAATAAAACATACACGCATATGAACAAATATCAGAGGGGAACATGGAGAATCCAGGTGATTGTATAACATTAAATAGGTAGACTAAGAAATTCCTTACAGACTGTTGTAAAAACTTATTTTAATAAGTTCAACTCTAATTTCTAGAAGTTTTGAGGCTCTCCAAATGTTTCAGAAAAATAAACGCACAGAAATCAAACAGGCAGGGCCGAGGAGGGTGAATGTGTCTAAAAAGACACCATTGCCATCTGTCCTCTTTCTGGCTAACAAAAAGGCCACACAAATGTCTGGGGTAAGTCCGCCTTTTGAGTTAAAGATTATCCAGAAACAACATAACATCCTCTTCCCCCAAACAAGCTGTGTCTGAGAGAATTTGAGGGGGTGGGTCCATGACCTTTACTTATCATAGGCCAGCTGGCACCTCCTTGCTGAGGGCCATGTGGGGCAGCTAATGCTGTGACAGGAGCGTCCTTCGCCCCACACACGCGATCACTGTTTGTGGAACATTTTACAAGGGAAGGCCTCTGGGAACACAGCAGGTTGGCTCCCATGCGGACCTCAGTGTGGAGTGTGGGCGCTCCTGCTTCTGGGAACCCAGGATGGGCCTCGCGCCACACTTTCTGCTACTTGTGCTTCCAACAGGGGCCACCAGCGTCACCGTAGGAGGTGACGCTGGCTCATGGCGGAGTCCCAGAGCAGGGCAACTGTCATCGTCCTGTCCCTAGAGTCTCTCCCTCTTGTGTGGCACCCTGGGAGACCCCAACTAATGTCTTTGGGTTCGTGACCCAATACAAAGTGGAGGGAATGAGCTCCAGGACGGGGCTATCACCGGACATGCTGAAGCATGGGCAAGCCAGACTTTTTGAACTGCATTCCAGGTGCTGGTGGAAAGATCTGTTCCCTGTCCCTGCTGGACCCCCTGCCCCACAGGAAGCTGTGCCACTGCAAGGCGGTGACGCAGGGAACACAGGGGGGCCCCCGGAGGGACAGCTGAGCCACCACCACCACCACAAGCCACTCTGAAAAGAAACTGTAAAGGACAGCTAAAACCCACAGAGTCCAAGGGGACAGTGACAAAGAGAAGGCAGGAAAAACACACTGAGGTGAAAGCAGGGTTTGCTAGGAAAATGAGTGACGGGGTGTGCAGTTAAAGCAGCCCTGAGCCTTGGCTGGTACTGGGCAGCACGTCCAAGCTAGGCCTCTAGAGCAATCAGGGTGATCACTCGGGGCTTCGAGGCCACACAGACATCCACGCTCCAGGCACCTGGGAGCCTCTGCGTGTTCAGCGTTCAGGAGCCAGAGATTTTACAAGACCAAGCATGCAGACAGCCTGCATTTAGGTTTCGCACCTTTGTCGGCAACCTCCCCTCCCCTCTTAGCAGCATCAACTTCCCTCCCGTGCTTGCAGAATTTGGGCTTGACCAGAAGCTACTGCTATTTGGATTTTAGAGTTGAGTATAGGGAAAATGATCAGCGAAAACACAGTTCAGAAGTCAGGTACAACAAAGGGATCTCGGCCTGGAACCGCCCTCAGACTCCTTGTGAGACAAACAGTTCCTTTGAGGATCTGCAGTGTCTGAAGACAGAGCCATTGTCCTCCATCATAGGACGAGACACCAGTCCCACTCTGGGATTGCTGCATGTGCCCTTCTGCTGCCCAGAATGGAGTCAGACCTCCAGGGCAGGGGGAGGGTAACCTACCGAATATAGACAAATCTCCATCATTATAGATTCAGAGCGAGAACAAGGAAGAGAGAGTATTACTACCCCCACCATACACATAAGACAAAATCACATGTATTACATGTTGCTCTTTCAAGGGAGAAAGTAAAGGAGTCCTACCATCTCGTCCTGCGTAGGGTCATTGTCAAAGATCTTCATAGGAGGCGGGAGAGGGGTGTGTGACTCTTCGTCTGGCTCATCTTCGCCCCAACCTTTCTTGTTCTTCTAGAACAAAAGAGCAGCACTAGTCATACAGTCCTCTGTTTCATACAGTTAAAGATACCAATGGTTTAGGACTGAGGTTTTTTTTAAAAAGCAATATATAAGATACCCTCCTTCCTCAACACATCCTTATTGTTCAGCCTCACTGTCCTCTTCTGTGGAATGGGTGCACCTTCATCTCAAAGGACAGTGAGGTTAAAATGGGGGGAAACACACACACACACACACACACACACACACACACCCCAAACATCAACCTTGTTAATCAGGAAAAAGAAAAAGCTGAGAGTGGTCAGAGAGAGCCTAACTTTTTAAGCCTTTGAAGGACTATTAAGCCACAATCTGAGTATCACCAGGCTTCCCTGTCACCCTCAGAGGGAGAAATGACAAATAGCCCAAAATTACAAACAGAGTCTGGTTACACAGCAGGAAGAATTTCTTAGCCCCATCAGCGATTAGAGCAGGTTAGTTGGCCAGAAAAAAAAACTGCTCTCATTCCCCCAACTAGAACACACCCACTGTATTTTATTTTAAGATTTTATTCATTTGACAGAGAGGTCACAAGCAGACAGAGAGAGAGGGAAGCAGGCTCCCTGCTGAGCAGAGAGCCCGATGCGGGGCTCAATCCCAGGACCCTGAGATCATGACCTGAGCCAAAGGCAGAGACTTTAACCCACTGAGCCACCCAGGCGACCCCACCCTCTGTATTTTGATTATAGAATCTCGGCTTTGAAAGGGACTTTGGAGGTCACCCAGTCTGACCTCTCGGCTAATACAGGGACCTCTCTAACTGCTATGTGAGGTCATACGGCTTCCCTGCCCCTTCTAGCCCGGGTGTCTGTTTGCTTTCATGACCGCTTGCTCATCACTGGTTGACTTCCATTCAAGTCCCTCTTTGGGCTGCAACCTGGCCTTCTGCAAACCTCTGCCTGTTAGTCATAATTCTCCCTTTTGGAGCATCTGGAATTGTCTATTCCCTTTTACATGTGGCACTGCTCTAGACAACTGAAAACAGTTATACTCTCCCAGCACGGCCTTTTCCTTCCAAGGGAAATGGTCGACCTTCTTTCATTCTTATTCTCAACTAGCAGGTTTTGATGTAGTCTTTAGTAGAAGCAGGGGATTAGGTGACCAAATGGCTCCCCTCGGGCCCAGGCTCCTATCTCCAAATATGGCAAAATGTTGTCTATCTGCTGGAAATTCTAGGTGTTAGTCAGTCTCCAAAATGGTCACGTGTAGGCCTGGCAAGATCTTGTTGGTACAAAAACTCAGACTGCTTGGGCTCAAGAAAACAATCTGCCGGGGACTTGAGACAGGTTGGTTTACAGAACCCGGGCAAGGAGGCCCCTCTGATGGAGGCTCCAGGGCCACGTGTACGTACCTCATCGGCACTGTCTCCCTGAGGTGTCGTCTCATCCCCAGGCTTGGGAGAGCCCAGGTCGAAGCTCTTCCGGCCATCTCGTACTTTTTTCTGCTTCTTGATGTTTCCATCTGCTTTCCCGCTGTTGAGCCGGCGCACGGGACTGGTGAGCCACTTCTTAAGGGTGTTGGTGGAACGCTTGGGCCCGGGGGAGCTGTGGATGGAGTTCAGGGAGGGCTGAGACTGGAGGTTGGCCACTGACTCAGACTTGCCTCCATTTTCACTTGAGGAATGAGAGTATGCATCTGAGGAGAAAGAACAGACAGACACAGCCATGTCAGAAGCAGTTGGGGGGCGGGGGTTGCAGCTGGGAGTAAGACAGGTCCATCACTCAGAAAGCTGGGACACAAGGCAGAATGTCAAGGCCCGCTGCAGACCGTGGTCAAGGCAGCCCTCTCTAGAGGTTAACAGCTGACCCTCACTGAATTTTTAATGTGCAAGGCACTGCTCTGGGAGCTGTGGATATCAGAGTGAACAGAAGATAAGGACTCCTACCCTCATAGAAAAAAAAAATATATCAAGATCCTAAGTAATAATTACCAACCAATAACCATGTTATGGACCATCTATTAGGTAGTATATTTTAAAGACATTTAAGACCTATGTTTTATTTTCAAACACCTCTTATCTATCTATAGACAAAACACACACACACACACACACACTCAAAGAAAAAGAGAAAAGAGCAAAAGAGCAAGACAGAGCATGCAAAGCAAAGCCAAATTCACATAGTAGAATGTGATTAATTGCCATAAGGCTGGTGTGGACTCTAGGTGATAAGCTAGCAGAGTTCAGAGGGAGGTCAGATCAGTGTAGGCGGGAACTGGTCTGAAAGGGTTTAATGGAAGAGATGTGTCTGAGTAGAAGAGAAGGGGAGAAGGAATTCCAAAAGGGAGAGACAGCAGGAACCAAAGCATGAATATTGAAAAATAAGTTAACACTATCCCATAAGGAGATCCTCTGCATGAAACAAAGGTTTGATGGAGAAAGAGAAACGGATAGAAAGATGGGTGAGGACATTTAATAATAAACTAGAAGTGTCTGACTTTTATTGTAAGACTATCCTGGGAAATGACACAGTAAAAAGGTGGGTTGTTTTTTGTTGTTGTTGTTGTTAATTAATCTGGTCACTATATACAGCATAGCCCTGGGAAGGTGGAGTCAGAACCAGAAGGCCACACTAGGGCAGCACACAGGGGTACAGAGGAATGAATGTGAGGCATTCCAAAGCACAAAGGGTCTGGATGACAAACTGAAGGTGAGTTACTTCTCTGTGTCTGCTGCTTCTCATTACCAAAGTGGTCTTAGAAGAATCCCTGACCAGCTCTGCTTTGACCCCTCATGGGCCCGCTGTCCCAGCGCCGGTTTGAACACTGATATTTATTTATTTATTTATTTATTTTTAAAGATTTTATTTATTTATTTGACAGAGAGAGATCACAAGTAGGCAGAGAGAGAGAGGGAAGCAGGCTCCCGGCTGAGCAGAGAGCCTGATGTGGAACTCGATCCCAGGACTCTGGAATCATGACCTGAGCCTAAGTTAACCCACTGAGCCACCCAGGCGCCCCTGAACATTGATATTTAAACCAAACATATGACTAGGTATTGAAATCAATTATTGCAGTGGTTTTTCATACCTATTCCTCTCAAAGACTGAATCACCTTTTCCTGTAATGACTTCATCCTAGACCTGGCCTGGAGGACAAAGTTGGCTTTAGAGGCCCTCTGGCCCAGACATAGCCGGTAGAGAAGAAACAAAATCCCCAAGGAAGGTGGATAATACTTTTGCCAACGAAGAGCTGTCTCCAGCTTTTGTAAGTGGTGGATCTTGAGGGCCCCAAGCTTAGGCTCTTGACCTTGTGGGGACTGACTTTGACGTTGCTAGGGTTTTATGTGTACTTTGGAAAATAATACCTCAATGTCTGCATCTAGAAGCCCCAACACTGAGGTCCTCAAGTCCCCTGGTATAAAGGACAATTTACAGGGCTGTTCTGCTAAGGGAATATTTGGGGATCCACTGACTTGGTTGGTGTCCCTTTAAGGACAACACTGTAATCTTATCTCAGGGAATTCCTTGCTGGCTGTGGTCCTGGATATGTTGACATTATTGCTGAAGTGTTTGATGTGGGTCAGACTCCTGTTCTCAGAAGCCTGGGTGATCAGCCTCTCCCTGCACTGGCAGTGGAACCAGGGCCTTTCTCTTATCTTTCTGCTGATAAGCTGCAGAAGCTTTTCATTCACCAGACTCCTGGGATACCACATGGCTCTGTAAAACCAAGCCTTCAAAACGTATTCAGCATGTACTGTGTCAGCAGAACTAGAGGTCCAAGGGTATTAACTGTGCCTGGTTCCTAGGCAGGGCAGGTGACTGTCCAAATTCTCTGTTCCATCACAAAGCCTAGCCTGACTTTGAGATTCACAAATGTGAGTCTTGACTGACTGTCGCTCCCTGTGGTCATGCGGTTCTGCTTTGGGTCATTCTGTATAAATGAATGGCAAGAGGACACATCACAAAGTGCAAATGAAAAATCAAGCATGTTTAAAGTTTATCTACTGGAATCAGATTTGTTGGAATCAAATCAACCATTCAATCGCAGCCCACATAAAAGAGAATTCAAGTGTTGGAAGCAATCCGTAATTCGTCTAATTAGGGTCCCGAATGGAGACAGGCTGTTTTTAAATCACTTTGGTGTTTTTTGTCTCTTTCTGTTTCTATTTTCCGGTTTTGAGATAATTGACATATAACACTGTATTAGTTCAAGGTGTACAACATAATGATTTGATATTTGATACATCGTGAAATGATCACTGCAGTAAGTTTAGTTAACATTCATCACCTCACATAATTATATCTTTTTTTCTTGAGCTGAGAAATTTACTAAATTACTTTGAATGCATGTTTTTAAAGAATGTGGCACCATTTAGTTTAGAAAATTTGTACTTTATTGCTGCTTTACAGAATAACTGGCACGCTATGCTCATCCCATCTTTGGAAGATGACTGCAATTAGCTGTTTGAGGTTTTATTCTAGTACCTTTCCAGGCATAAAAGTTAAGTGACTGATTTGTAACAACTGCAACAATAAGACTGCTATCAAAGTTTTCCAAGCTGAGGTAGTTGCTATTTATTATGATACTTGTCATAGGAAATAGAAGAGTAGTGTTTCAGGAAACCAAGGCTCATAGTTGGTGAACGGCAGAGAAGCAAGACTTAAAACCAGATCTCACTCCACTGTGTGTGTATATATATGTGTGTGTGTGTACATATATGTATACATATATACACACAGCTATTTATTTAAAGATTTTTATTTATGTGGGAGACAGTGAGCAGAGAGAGAAAACACAAGCTAGGGTAAGGGACAGAGGGAGAGGGAGAATCAGACTCCCTCGTGAGCATGGAGCCTGACATGGGGCTCGATCCCAGGACCCTGAGATCATTACCTGAACTGAAGGCAGATGCTTAACTGACTGAGCCACCCAGGCGATATATTATCCACGGCAAATATATTAATCTTATTCCTACATCTGCATTTATTCTATGTATTGCTTTAGCTTCTATGATTATTGTAAAAGGAGCCTCAAACTGCTAGTGTATTTAACATTTCAAATATACATTTATATATAATTTGTATAAGTTATAAAATTGCAATGCTGAACACAGTCTCAGTCTGATTTTATGGACAAGGCAATGAAGGTTTAAATATGAGAAATTCATTGTTACCAGTGAGTTAGTCACAAAGCTAGGACCAGAATCCCGGCATCTCTACAGCTCCCAAGGCTCTGAACAAATGTTTCCTCTACAACCCTGAGGCACAGAAGCTGCACAAACAGCTAATATCTGGTTTTAAGTCACTTGGGAAGACAAATGTGTCCCAGGGCACTGTAGGTAATCAAGTTCCCCAGATGTTCCAGTATGTTCAACTTGCTTTCTGGATCAGAAAAAAAAAAAATCATATTCTGAGGCTGGTTTTACTGGGAGATACCTGGATGGAGAAAAATAGAGAAAAAAATGTAACAACCAGATACCCACCAAGCTAGATGGCATAAATGTCAACCTTTTGGGGGGGGCATACTTGCTTCAACTTTTTTAAAAAGATAAATAAAAGATTATTGAAGTTTTAAATTTCTTCACCCAGTCACAGTTCTTTATTTCCTTCTTTCTTTCTTTATTGATTATTTTTATTAACACATATTGTATTATTAGCCTCAGGGGTACAGGTCTGCACCCATTCACAATTCTATCCACCATTTTCCCTTCCCAGAGTTAAATTCTCTTCTGAAGTTGGTGTGTATCTTTCCCGTCCATGATGTTAGCCATTTACTGTGTATGGAAATATAGTATTATTTTGTATTTTTAAAATTTTATATAAATATCATAATATAGGTATCATTTTGCAATGTGCTCATTAATTCAAAATTAGCTGAGATTTATCCATGTTCAGTCATGTAGACCTAGTTCATTCATTTTAATTATTGAATGATATTCTTTCATAGGATGTATCATGGTGTTTGTAACACATTTTCTAAGGATGGATATTTAGGTTGTTATATACACACACACACACACACACACACACACACACACACTTATCTGAAGCAGTCCTGACAGGTCTCTGTGAGACTTCCTCTAGGGCAGGGTTTCCTAAACTACCTGTGGTCAGGGAGTCAAGGACCCGTTTTTCTTATTCTCAATCTGTTTCAGATCAAAACTTTTATATAATACAAAGTGACACTCTTAGACACAGTGGAAGTATCAAATTGCTATAAAAGCTTCTAAATGCTTATTTTCACTTTTTTTACCTGTATCTCCCTGTGGACTGGAAACAAATGGCTGACAAACCTTTACAATGTGCAGATCACACACTGAGGAGAATACACACTGCTCTAAACACTAAAGCATTCAGAGCACGTATCTCAAGGCGGATGTGCTGGGTTTTACAGACAACACCTCACAACCTTCAGCAATTACTGACAGATTGCACTCTGAGTTACTCTCATCAACTGTGTACACAACTTCTCATCTTTTCCAATCAACAATGAAATGAAAAAGCAATATACCAGATGGGAAAAAAACTTGCAAATCGTTTATCTGGTAAGGGGTTAATACCCAACATATATAAAGAACTCATACAACTCAACAGCAAACAACCTGATTAAAAAAATGGGCAGAAGATCTGAATAGACCTTTTCCCAAAGAAGACATACAGATGGTCAACGGGTACATGAAAAGATGCTCAACATCACGAATCATCAGGGAAATGCAAATCAAAACCACAGTGAGATATCTCACATCTGTTACAATGGCTATTCTCCAAAAGATAAGAGATAACAAATGTTGGTAAGGATGTGGATAAAAGGAAACCCTTGTGCACCACTGTTGGGAATGCAAACTGGTGTAGATACTATGGAAAACAGTATGAAAATTCCTCAAAAAAATTAAAAGCAGAACCTCCCTCTGATCTAGCAATTTCACTTCTGGGTTTTTATCTGAAAGAAATGAAAACACTTGAAAAGCTACATGGACCCTGCATTAATTGCAGCATTATTTATAATGCCCAAGACAGAGGTGATTCGAGGAATGGATATGGAAATGTGGTACATGTGTACACTGGAATATTATTTACTCACAAAAAAGAAGGGAGTCGTGTTATTTGTGACAACCTGGATGGACCTTGAGGGCATTATGCTAAACACAATAAGTCAGACCAAAAAAAAATAAAGAATATATGAACTCACTTATATGTGGAATCTAGGGGGAAAAAAACCCCCACAAACTCATAGATACAGAGAACAGTTTGGTGGTTGCTAAAGTTGGGCGAGGAGGGTGGGCAAAATGGGTGATGGAAGTCCAAAGATACAATCTTCCAGTTGTAAAATAAATAAGTCACAGGGATATAATGTACCATGTGATGACTACTGTGAATATTGCTGTATTATATATTTGAAAGTAGCTAAGAGAGTAAACCTTACAAGTTCTCATCACAGGAAAGAAAAACTTTTTTTTTAATTTATTTTTTATTTTTTTATTTTTATTTTTTTATTATTTATTTGAGAGAGAGGCAGTGAGAGAGCATGAGCGAGGAGAAGGTCAGAGGGAGAAGCAGACTCCCCGTGGAGCTGGGAGCCTGATGCGGGACTCGATCCCGGGTCTCCGGGATCATGACCTGAGCCGAAGGCAGTCGTCCAACCAACTGAGCCACCCAGGCGTCCCAGGAAAGAAAAACTTTTAACTGTGTGTGGTGATGGGTGCTAAGCAGACTTACTGTGGTGATCATTTCACAATACATGCAAATACTGAATCATTATATTGTATACCTGAAACTAATATAATGTTATGTCGGTTATATTTTGATTTAAAAAAAAGAAAAAATTCTTATCTTCCTGCATTCTCTTCGATGCCTAATTATGTACATCAGCATATAATTTTCCACTGGAAAAAGTACATGTCTCCTGCCTAACCAAAAGCACATACTTAAAGGAAATAAATTGAAATTAAAGCAGAATGTCTCAAGAAGAAACAAAAAGATAAAAACCAGTGCCTCCAGATCAGTAAGAAATGCGCCCTGTAACTGGCATCTCAGCCACAAACTGGGAAAATAGGAAATTTGTCATGGGAATCTCTGAGGTTGAAGGTCCAACTTCATAGGCTCTGAGTGGCACAGCTTACCTGGTTGGTCATGGGAGTATAAAGATACTAATGAAACCAAGAAAATGTAAATAAATAAACCAACAGACAACCAGGGCTTATCCATCAGCAGACTCATACACTATTTTTATCCCTACTTTTTTCAGTTCCCAAGCCACCTCTCTAACCCACCTGATTTCCTCCTTAATAGCTGAGAAGACATGCTGCTTGGCCACACAACACATTCCAAAGCTTAGTCAATGATTAGAGAGTTCTTGACCTCAACACCCATCTCTTCATGATATTTCGTTGATGTTGATTAAAAGGGAAATTCTCCCGGCATAATGGGCCTGCTTTGCTTAAATGACCTCAGAACAACCCACTGGTGCCTCGTCAGTGGATTGCAACAAAGGGATGAGCTGGCTTCTGGCCCGGCTATGTCACTAACCAGCTGGGCAGCGCTCAGACAGATTAGACAAGATACACTCAAAGCCCGGCTCCGCCCCTGGCCAGCTGTGTGACTCTGGTCCACTTACCTAATCTCTCTGTATCTCAGTTTCCTCATCCGAGGATGATAATGGAAGATAATATTAGTGTCTACCCTATAGGATTGCCATTAGAATTAAGGAGTTAATATTTTTAAAGTGCTTAGAACACTTTAGACCCATAGAAACAAGATGTTAAATTAAATTAAAAAATCAATAAAACCATAAAAAGCTCCCTTAATTCCGTGACTTTGAGTTTATTTTGTATAAACTCTGTTTTTTTTAATTCTATCTTATGTCCTTCTAAAGCCTAGAACAAATGATTGAAGGCCATTTTTAGCTTCAAAGAGTCATGTCTCCTAAAAGTGAAGAAAAAATGCTACCAGCTGCCATTCCGGGTCATTTTCCCTTCTCATTTCAGGGAACCACTTGTACGACCACTGCCTGAAATCTTGTCCAAGAATAAGGTGGCCAAATCCTAGGGCTCCTTGGCCATGGTTGTCTCTCCTTCCCGCTATTTGAAAGTGGAACCACCATAGGCTGTTCCCTGGAAACGACACGTGCCTTCTTATCTATAGGGGGTCTCAGAATGGGAGCTGCAGATAGATTTTATGACCAGGCAATTGAACAACTGCTGTGATTAGGTTCTCAAATACCATCGTGGGTTTAGAATAAACATGCCAGTGTTATTGGTTTCAGTCTTGGAGCAAGCACTCCATGATTTCAGGTATTTTCATCACAATAGCATGTTTCCAAGCAGTACCGGAGGGGAAAGCTGTCTGCTTGACGTGAAGAGGAAAAGTGGAACAAAGCTCATGAGAATACGTGCACTGAACACGTCCCAACAAGTCCATTGTCTAGGTCAAACCCTGTCCTTCTATACTTGGCTAGACCTTCATTAGCTACCAAAATAGAAGGTAAATGTGTACAAATGGGTAGTAACTGAATATACTAGAAATTTGCCATATCTAATACAGCCCATTTATAAATTCTATTTCCTTTTTGAAAAGTTTCAACTCATATTTATTTCACTTTTACATTACACCTAGAAAAAAAAGCTTTTACCCTTAATAGCCTGTTGTAAAATTTGCAAACCTATTCTGAAAGCAGAATACAGGGGGTGCCTGGGTGACTCAGTGGGTTAAGCCTCTGCCTTCGGCTCAGGTCATGATCTCAGGGTCTTGGGATCGAGCCCCACATAGGACTCTCTGCTCATCGGGGAGCCTGCTTCCGCCCCTCTCTCTGCCTGCCTCTCTGCCTACTTGTGATCAATCTCTCTCTCTGTCAAATAAATAAATAAAATCTTAAAAAAAGAAAAAAGAAAGAAAGCACAAGTCATCACAGAATGCACATGTAGGAAATGTCAAAAGTCTATGGCTGCTTCCCCAGTATGGCCACCCACTATTTCTCTAATTACAAAATACTGATCCACCAGCCTTCTTCTCACTGACCTCAAAGCAAGCTGAAAATAAAGGATTATACCTCTCAGACAAAAAGAGAAGAGCATTCTATTAGTTTTGGGGGGTTACCATCCCCAAAGACCAGGAACAATGTCCTTAAAAGGACAAGACTGGGACCACAGAGAGCATACGCATGTGTAAGGTCACCCAAGCTTTCCGTGGATTGTGAGTACCCTTGATGCATACCTCACTAAGCTGGCCACCCGTTTTCTATACTGGCTTAAGGGACACAACTCAAGAACAAAAAACTCATTCTCAGTCCATTCTTCTAGAGTTCAGTGATGGCATTCAACCACACCCCAAAGGCTGTCTTTTAAATACTGTATTTTATGTAATCGCTAAAAGATACAGAATCTAGTTGCTCTGTATTAATCATACCTGTTTTATCTAGATGGTCAATTGGTCTATAAATGTCCCCCTGGTACTTATAACACTCTATTGGAAGCTTTGACTCCAATGGCTGAAATCAGAAGAAAACACCAAGACTCCTAAAATCCACTAGATATTTACAGAAGAGTCCTTTAACCTCCTGTTCTTTTGTCTGGCTTTAGTTCCAATGATACTGGAATAATTATAAACTCATCCTAACTGCCTTCTGTGGCTTGAGCTATATAAGGCAAATGCATTTCAATACAACTGTCTGCAGAGAGTAGAGAGCCAAATACTCATGTTTTCTTCAGCTTTCTATAAATAATTTACTTAATATAAACATTATAGAGGTATCATATATACATTTTTTCTCACACTAGAAATTGCACCTCTAGAGAAAGGGATGATGGAAATGTCAAGGATACAAATTCTTTGGGTAATAAACACGTAAATCCAATTGTTTGTAAGCAGGGACAGGAAAAAACCTACAGTAAGCATTAATATATTTCTCATGGCACAAGATAATGACTCTGACAGGTCTTTTAGTGGAACGCTGATGAAAGCCAATCTCCTGGTTGTGTGTTTAGCTGAGGTCCCAAGGCTGTGCATCACCAGTTCCTGGAATGGCTGGCTTCCCACCAGACCATTTGGTTGGCCATTCCGGTGTCTAGACCACCTGGTGCCAGAGGAGGAAGAAAGCTGCTACAGTCACAGCAACAGGACAGGGGAAAGGAAGATAAGCAGCTTGGTCCAGAAACATTGTTTCTTAACACTAGGAAACTTGGTGCCCTTGCAATTCTCCCCTACCACAATTTTGACTAATGTTGGGAAACACCACTTGGCTCAAAATCTCTTCACCAACACTCAAGTCTCAAATACGTAGTCCATACCCCTGCCTCCTGCTCGCTATCCTGCTTTTATACTTAGTTCAGGAATGTCTTTTCTCTGATGAATCCTTTGCCAACCCACCGTTCCTTATCTCACCACTTTACTCAGACTTCATGTGTTTTTATAACTTTTTTTTTTTTTAAACATCTAAATCCCTAGGGATTTGGAAATTTGTGCCTGCTTTTCCCCATTAAACAGAGTACAAAATGAAGGATCACTCTGAGCCTAAACAGCACATTGTATTGAGCTCAATAGACAAATTATAATTCATTTCTACTCCCTTGTCCCCATCTCCTCCCATAGTGCTGATCCTACCTGGTAGAATGTACAGAGATCTGAGCCACAGGGATTCCAAATCCAGTGGCATCCACATAGGAATTCTTTTCATCTTCAGAGCTCTTGCGGACACCAGCCCTTAATACCAGGGTCTACTCCAACAGACTAAACAATCCCCACGGGGGTGAGAAGTCAGTACCTCGGGCTTCAATCTAGATACACTCTTGTGAATTCTATTCTAATTCAGTCCGGATCCCACTCAACTACTCCCAGCTCCTTCCGTGCCCCCGCCCCCCGCCACTTGGACTTCCATCAGGACACCTTTGGAAACAGAGGGTAAAATGACTGTTTCCACCTGATTGTCTTCATAGTCTCCCTGGCTTCAGTTTCCCCCGTGTAATATTCTCTCTGAGCCGGAACAGAGGGAGGAGAGCCCTTAAAGGGCAATGAGTCAGTGCCTTCCTCCCATCCAGATAGGCATGTTCTAAACACGCAAGGCCGTGCTGTGACATGTTGTCACAGTGACAAGGGCTAAAAATTCTCTCTATATTTCAGGTGTGGATTCTGAAACTTGACGTATCAGATTGTCAAAAGTCAGTGAAAGCAGATCTGCTGCTCTTCCAAGAGTAAACATTTTAGATATTATTTCCACTTATATACCCATTTCATTCTCCCAGACTTGTCCACCACCCTGGAGAGGGAATGCACATTTCTTCTACAGTATAGTGTAGAAAATTCTCCTAAAGGGCTTCCGAACTGCTCAAAACATAACCAACAAGAGAGCACGGTGAAACCTGACAAATCCAGACTGGAAAAGGATATTGCTACATTCATATAAAACTTAAATACAGACTTTAATTTGATATGAGGTTTCTACTTATGATAGGGCAACAAGAATCAGCAGATCAGCAGGAACTGAGGTCATCAGAGATCGGTATTCATCTGTAAAGATATCATGAGCTCAAGGAGGTCATCAAATCATGACCCAGGGCATCCGCCCGGCCCCAAGCTTGGGGTAGCCATCTCCTTACCTCCTCATTTTCAGCCCTCCCAAGCTCCATATGTGGCAGGTAAAACAAATTTCTCTGATGAAAAAGGTCCACTGCTGAGTCCAGGATGAATCTACACTCAGATTTTCTCTTGGACCTTCAAATAACCTTTCAAGCAGGTTAAATGAGCTCCACAAAACAGTTTAACCCATTCACTTAAATAGTAACACTTTGCACTCTTCAGATTGTGAGAACATAAACAAGTTCAACCCTAGTAATATTCCCAAAGCTCAAACTAACATGATACAAATTACCGAATATAATTGAAGATTCTCTCAGAGGATGACCAAAGCTGCCTTTCACATTTAATCTCCTGCAAGCAGATTCCTCATTCACAAAGACATCTGCGTGGATATTTTTCTTTCTATTCCTATAGTCGCTGCCTTAATTCAGATCTTTTAAATCTACTTGCTTTAACTACATAACAGCCTCCAGCTGGTTTCTCTGCATCTAATCTCTTTCTCCTATCCATTTGATATCTCTCTGCTACCAGAACAATTAGAGTGGTCTGTACAAGTCACCTGATCAATCAAATCTATCTTGTCAGCCTGCTATTTAAACTACTCCATGGTCAGAACTGTTCACCTTTCCAGCTCTATGAGCTTCTATTCTTTGACAATCAGTTTCCCAAACTGTCCCCAGACCAACAATAGATGCATTGTCTGGGAACTTGTTAAGAAATGCAAATTCCTGGGTCCCATTCTGGAGATCCCGAATCAGAACCTACGGGGGTAGCCCAGCACTCTGTGTTTCAACAAGCCCTCCAAATGATTTCGATGTATGCGCAAGTTTGAAGATGACTATTTTATATGAACTCCCCACTTCAATCTAATGGTTCATTTAGTCCGTTTACTGCGCCAGCCACATGGCGTTCCTCATTGCTCGTGTCACCTTGCAGCCCCTTTGCTTGTCAAAAGCCTACCTAGCACTTCTTGGATGACTAAGCCCAGCGTGTTCTCCTTTTTCTGTGAGAATACCCCTTGTGCCACTCATTTGGCACTGACAGTGTTTGTTTACATGCCTTCACCTGCCTAACTCTAAGGAAGGTCCTTGAGGACAGAGATGTCCTCCATCTTTGCACCCGCAGCACGAACTCTTTGGGGATAGAGGAGCCCATTCAATGGTCAGAGACGAGTAGCTAAGGGTGAAGAATGATAAATCATTGGTGCCTCAGTATTTTTAGGCCCAGAGACCTCTAAGAAAAAAGCCAGTGTTGGTGAGGGGTTCCATCTCTTAAACTTAGCAAGGTGACTACCAACATGGGCTAGTGCTTCCTGTTCTGTAAGGAGGTCTGGGTTGCCCAGGCCATCCAGAGGGGTCAAACAAAGTTAGCCGTTTCTTTACAGCAAGACTTCTTGGAATCTTTACTAGGCGAATTAACCTGTCGGGCAGACGACGCTTCTCTGAAGGGAAACACAGATCATTTACAGAAGTCTATTAACGTGTTGTGGAAAGCCGCGTGGTTAGCATAGACCCTAGCGATTGTTCCTCCTTGGTCTAGAATACAAAAGGTGAATCACGTTCCTGAGGATGGTCTCCTGACAGCAGGGTTACCACTCAAACGCAAAACCTCTCATGAACACTAAAGGAGGAGCTAAATTACAGTCCAGTTATTTTCAAGTTCAGTGCCATCACCTCAGGGTCGACCCAGGAGTCAGTGGGAAGCCTGTCCCGGATTCAACTTACAACGCCCTTCACTAGTAACCTAAACCAAAGATGGCCCTGCCAGGCTTAATTACAGAGGCGGAGGGAAAGAGTTAAGCAGGGTGACTCTGGAAAGTTTAAGACTGTAATTAAGCGCTACTTAACTAAAAATGTTGCAATGGAAAGTCTCCTAGGGAACCCTAGGGAAGAAGAGGGGAAACTGCATACCTGGAGGAAGAAACGAGGGGCTGGTAGTTAACGACCGCGTTTTCAGTGTCCTTTTTTGGGAAAACTACATTGCATGTGTTTGGGAGGGATTGGGCAGAGGGAAGAAAGTATTAAGGACCAAAGTATCCTGGACTTAACATAGTTTGAGGCACCACAAGCTTAACCTGGCCCTGTCTGCCCCAAGCACCTGTGTCAAGTGAGTCCTCCTCTGGGTCCTTGCTACTTGCTTAGAAAAAAGCAACTAACAATCTGAGTTCCGTCCAAGCTGCACGACCAAGAGTAATGTCTCATTCTACATGGCTCTGCCCTGCTCTTTGTGCAGCAATGCCCTCGTGCTCCACCTCCTGAGCCCGCCTTCTTGGACCCAGAGCCCAGACTCCAAGCTCAGGGGTGCATATGACCAGGAAGAGCCACTGCCTTGCCTCCCTGGGAGATTCATGATATGATCCCATGGCTGCATTTCTTGCAAACTTCTTATTTTGTCATAATTTCCAGGTTAGAGAAAAGTTGCAAGATTAGTCCAAAGAATTCTTATACACCCTTCACCCAGATTTCCCAAAGGCTAACAGTTTACCGCTTGCTTTTTCTTTTCTCTTTCTCTTACCTGCTCTCCCCTTTTCTGAACCGTCTGAGAATAAGTTAGAAAGAAGATTGCTCTTGATTCCCAAATACTTCAGCGTATGTTTCCTACAAACACGGGGGTTCTCTTACATAACCACAGTACAATGAGCAAGTTCAGGAATTTAACATTGCTACTCTCTTCAAATGTTGCCCATTGTTCAAATGATGTCCTTCATAGAGAAAGGTCATGTCTTTCATGACTTGGATATCTTTACCAGCGTAAGGCAGTTATTTTGTAAAACATCTCTCGGTCTGGGTTTGCTGGATGTTGCCTTATGATTAGATTTAGTGTGTTTTTGCCCAGAATACCTCTGAAAATGATGTAGCATGTGAGGAGACACATACTATTTATTTGATCCAATTCTAGTGACGTTAAGTTTGATCCCTCGGTTAAGGTGGTTTCTGTCCCTGGCACAATACTCTAATCCATCAAGTTAAATTGCATATTTGCTCAGTGCGGATATTTTAAAATTCTGATACAAATCAACTGTGAGTGATGTTTGAACACAATTCCTACAGACAGTACCCAATTCTACTCATGAAATAATCTCCTGGTCACGAGTTTGAGGGGAGAATAATTTTCTACTCCACTGAAAACAAATTTAACAATGTATAATGAAAATGGTGGCTTTGCAAAAGACTAGAACTAGATTGTTAAAACTGTACAAGTTGCGCTTTATTTGCCCTTTAAAGTTGACTTCGGCCTTGTAGGCATACAATTATCAGTCAACCTTAGGGTCCACATGAAATTCATACTCCTAAATGGGGATTCCTAAAGCGAATTGGGGGGTCAGGTTTGTATTCAACCTATGAGTCCTTTCTATAGATCTTGAAATTGTCCCTGAAAATGGTGCTGTGGGTTTGGGGGAGCCATAAAATGCTGGCCAGCTATGTTAGTTACCTACAATATTTTGTTAATAAATACAGAGGAGTCATGAGTCCAAGATCTTGGTAGATGCCAAGGCATTTCCTAACTCTGGAGTCAAGTTTGAGAGCATTAAAGATGGGAGAAATGACAAGTAGGTGTTAAGAGAGTAGATCAGTGAGAACCTTAGAAGCACCGATGCTGGGCTCTACTCTAGAAAACACTGAAATGGGCTACCTAACTGTTGTAGCAAATAATAAACCCTGAGTGCATGATGAGCAGGATAGAGAGGCTGAGTCCAGATGATACTATGGGACCCTAGAAAGGTCATGTCCTAATTATACCATATATCTCATTTGCATAATTGGGACCAGAATTTCCCTTTGGTCAGCACAGTGTCTTTGATGTGGGTAAGATAAGCTGACACCCTGCTCTCTAGGCATGAGCTAGTTCCTGAGATTTACCAGCAGTATTTTAACTTCCCTTTAATCAGGAAAAACATCCAGAGTACTCAGCACTGGACTTGTAGGGAACAGTATACTTGTTCACCTAGGGCAGGGGTCAAAGTTCTGATGTCTTCAAGAGAAGGTCAACATGAGAAGGCTTTGGACATGGATAGTCAGAAGAGGGATGCATGGCCAAATGGAGTATAAGTCAGCTAAAGACATGCATGTTCATATTTTTAAAAATAAGCCAAACACTCTGCTGCCAAATACTACACATTGGGACCAAAGGCCCAAGGGCTGCTATTTTGCCATGCCTGCTCCAGGGTGACAGGGCCATCTCCTCTTTTCTACAGCAGGAACCCCCCAGCTTCATGATCAGCAATGACTATGATAGGGTGTCACCCAGCACCACAGATACCCCTGGAGACATCCTTTTCAGGAAAGATACACAATTAGACTATTTCCATGAGAGTGCTTCTTTCCTAGAAGATTGCCTAGACTTGGCCCCATTATGATGGCCCTTTAATTACTTAACTGCTAGGTCCTGTTGGCTCAATTCATATAGCCTTTATACTTGAAGATATTGTGTCATTATTCCTTTATTCAGCAGATGCTTCCTGAGTGTTACCTCTGTGCCAGGTGCCACCCCCGATGTTGGGCGATAGCAGGGAAGGAGACAAAGTCAAGTTGATGTTCTAGTTGGGGCGGCAGTGGGGTCAAATAATAAACTAATATGAGTTTTTAAAATTTCCAATACTGTCGAACACTATTTAGAGAATTAAACTGGCTTTAAATAAATTTAAAAAAAAACCTCATTAAATTAAATGAGTTGTAGAGGGCCTGGATACTGTTTTCAGAGTGAGCAGCTGCTGACAGTCTCCCTGAGGTAAGCTGAGATCTGAATGATAAGAAGGAACAAGCCATGTAAAGATGGGGTGAGGGCCTGCTGCCAAGAATAGGGTCTGGGAAGATATCCTAAGGCAGAAATAAGTTTGGGATGTCCAAGTTACCTGAAGAAAGTTCTCGTGGCTGGAGCAGAGGTGAGGGGTGTGGGGATAGGAAATGAAGTTGGGAAGGCAGGTGACAGCTGGACCCAGAAGCAACAAGTTGGAACCTTATCCTAAATGCAATGGGAAACTGTTGGAGGGTTTTCAAAGAGGCTGGGGTGAGGGATGATTTTACTTTAACCGAAAAACATTAATTCCTGATTGGTCCATGTTGTGCAACTGGATAAATTTGTCCTGAACTGGAATCACCTTTCCATCAAGAATCACCTCTTCTCCAGGGCACCTGGGTGGCTCAGTTGGTTAAGCCTCTGCCTTTGGCTCAGGTCATGATCCCAGAGTCCTGGGATGGAGTCTGGCATCAGACTCCCTGCTCAATGGAGAGTCTGCTTCTCCCTCTCCCTCTGCCCCTCCCCCTGCTCTCTCTACTTCTCTCTCTCAAATAAATAAATAAAATCTTAAAAAAAGAATCACCTCCTCTTTAAGGATTTGGGAAGAAACATCTAACCAAATATGGATGAAAGGGAAATAGCAGGATATTCATATCTGTTTTCTGGACAAAACACTCCTTATACAGCTCACACACACAAGACTATTTCATTCCTTCCTACTGTCAGCTTGTTTCCAACACCTATGTGTCACCTGAGCTCTCAACTATATTCCTCTTGTTATGGTCTAACATGCCAGGCTTCGGGTGGCATTATCTATGAGACATGCTCCCACCTCTGATCTTGCTAATCTCCCTGCCTAGAAAGTTCATCCCCCAGAAAAACTTTCTTCTCTGCCTTCAGGTCTTCACTGAAATGCCATCTTCCCAGTACAGTCTCCCCTGAACACTCTATTTAAAACTGCAACCTCCCACCCCTCCATGCTGACAGTCCCTAATCCCTTCCCCTTTTATTTTCCCTGTACCATTTACTGCCATTTAGCTTGCTGTAAAAACCATGTCTTTTTATTTTCTGTATTCTGATGCTTTGCTGCCTTCAGCCTTGCTGACATGGAGGGACAGCCCGTCTTCCTAGGGCTACCTAATTCCTAGACACAGCAAACAACTCAACTGGAACTGTGACTTTCTTATGCAAACCCTCCAAAACAGAGCCCATACCCCCAACCATCTTCTTCACTGGGCTTTGCATTTTGGGCCACTCTCCACCCACCCTAAGCACCCCAGGGCTAGGAACCAGACAGCTAGGGAGAGGCCCCTGCACTCTGGAGCCAGCTGCAATGATTCAAACTAGCCAATCCTAAGCCTGATTTCCCTGGCTGGCCTCATAAAGGCAGGGGCCCCACGGTTCCTTCTTCTCTCTGTCTGCCAGCAAGCTCAGCGTTTTCCTCTGCAGCCCTGAGTGGTGGCAAAGTGACCAGCAGGCTGTCTTTTCAATGGCAGGCATCTCCTCACCTGTTGGCCTTGTTGAACTGCACAGTTTTAAAAGTACCCACCATGGAATTTACTTTTATTGTCTCTCCCCTTTTCCTTGCTAGAACATCAGCTCCCTGAAGGCAGGGGATTTTTGTCAAGCTTTTGCTCACTATTGTTTCTAGCATTGAGAAGAGCGGCTGACATGAGCACTAGAACATTCAATAAATGTTTGTTGGAAAAGATGTCCTAGATGATCAGTAAATATGTTCTCAATATTAAATGAGGAAAAAGGAAACCAGGGTGCCGGTTTGTGTGTGTGCACATAACTACAGGAGGCAAGGGGTGGAGGGAGGCGACCTCGGGATTTGAGTTCCAGCTCTGCCTCTTGGCCCTTCTGAACCCACGCTCCTTCATCCATAAAGCGGGAGGAGCAACACCTACCTGTGAGATAATCATGCACACTTAGAGTGACAGTGAAAGGTCATTACGTGACAATAAACAGAGATGACAGCGATGACAGCTGAATGACAATAAGCAACGCTGTGTTGCAATGCAGTCATGCCTGTGGGGCCTGGGAGATGGCCAGCCCCTTCTGGAGCCATCAGGCCATGATGCATTGCGTCCCTTGCTCGTGAACCTCTCACTCTCCTTCCCCAGACAGCAGCAAAGGGAGAATGCGCTTACTCCTGACTGCCTTCCAAGACCCACACTCCCCACCAGTCCCAGATGCAAAAGCAGATCCCAGCAAGGGCAAACACACACACACACACACACACACACACACACACACTCACACTCACAGAGGTGCATGATAAGTGGGAATAGGTTCGTGACATGACACACAGGGTGTTCGTGAACTCAGGCCCAAGACCCCAGAACTATCAGACTCACATGAGAAGAGAGGATGAATTTCCCACCCATTTCTTAGTCTGAAGTTAGGAAGTACTTTATGACTTCAGAAGTTAAAAATACTTAACTGAACAGGAGGACTTGAAAAACAAACTTTCAACCTTTTAATGGCTCTGTATTTCAACTGTAATACAGAGCCATTATAAGAAAAAAATAGAAGAAAACTGAGGTTCAGGAATCCTACCATGTGAAAACTACACCTATACCACTTGGGAACACATACCTCATCTCTGGATGAGTGTGGAATGAATGAACTGAAACTTAGGCCCAGGTGACCGTTCCCCAGCCCACAGCACCTTCGGCTAAGTCTCAGGGCCTTACACAGCCTGAATGCTGCTCAGGTATCTTTCATCATAGAGTGAAAAGAGCACTGGGCCATACCAAGAATCCCAGGGGAAGATTCTAGCCTCACTGCTAACCTGCTGCATAGTTTCAGGCAAACCCCGATCTTGCTGGTTTCAGTTTACCAACTGACCAAGTTGGGAGAACAACTCCAGATTATCTGCATGAGTCTTTATTTTCCCCTTTAAAACTCAGAGAAAGAGACAGAAGCCTACATCCTTAGCTGACTTTCAGATGCCATTACTTGAGGGTAGGGATGACATTCAAATCCTGTCCTTTGGCTGCAGTTCTCAGATAGGCCCGTAGCAGAGAAAGCAGCTCCTAGAAGTCAGACTTAGAGCCTGAGCTGGGGAGAAAGAAAAGCAGAAGGTCTGATGATAACCGGAGAAGGTGAATGGGGCAAGGGGATGCTTTTTGGTTTCCTCAGATTTCCAGCAGGTTGGGTTCATATCTGGCCTAACTGCCTTCTACTTATCACCGCTCCTGGGCAGACTGGGTGAGCACTCGGTCTCCAGGTACCTGTTCCTCACAGCCATTTTTCTAGAACCTTAAAGGGTGTGAATTTATAATAAACATTCAAAGGTAGCACCAGAGACTGAATCTGTAAAACTGTGGGGAAATGCTTAGACAACATTAAGTGAAAGAACCAGGATATGATGTTGAGTATAAAACTGAACCCCCCCACCACAGTGTACATATAGAAAAAACTGAGAGATAAGTAACTACAGTCAAGCTGTCTAGAATTATAGGTGATATATTTTCCTTAATTTTTCCTATGTTTTCCAAATTAAGTTTTATAAATACATATTACTTTAAAAAGTATACCATATGTAAATATATGTTCATGAAATCTCAAATACCACCTTAGAAAATTGCAGAGTAAAAAGTCCTCCTTCTCTCTCCAATTTCTTCTCAGCTATTCCCTCACACCTCAGTACCACTCTGCTATCTAGAGGTAATCATGGCTAATGGAGGACTTTCGGACCATCTTCTTTCTTTCCTTTTTTTTTTTTTTTAAGATTTTATTTATTCATTTGTCAGAGAGTGAGAGAGAGAGCATGCACAAGCAGAGGGAACAGCAGGCATAGGGAGAAGCAGGCTCCCGGCTGAGCAAGGAGCCCGATGCAGGACTCGATCTCAGGACCCTGGGGTCATGACCTGAGCCGAAGGCAGCCACTTGAAGGATTGAGCCACCCAGGCGTCAACTCAGACCATTTTCCACGCACTCACACACATGCACACACATGCCCACAGTTCTTGCACAAAGCAGTTCATGCTATACAGTTGAAAGTTTCTATACATTTTTTTCATTTAGCAAGTATAAGACTTTCATGTCTGTATTTTATTTGTTTGTTTGTTTTAGATGGCTACATAGGGTTTCACAGTAAATCTGTATCATTCCCCTATTGGAAATAAAGATGCTGCCCATCTTCTTGGTAGCTATTACAAAAATTACCACCTGAACATCCTGGGGCAAATATAGAACTTCCTTAAAGGTATATTCTTAGAAGGAGGTCAAAAGATACAATATATTTTGAATTGTATAGATTCTGCCACATGGCCCTCCAGAAAGACTGTTTTCAATTTGTATTCCCACCGCTATACAACTGTTTACTTCTCTACCCCCTTACCTAAATTGTGCTAATCTGAAGGGTGAAAATAATCCTATTTTTATTTGTATTTCTCTGATTAATACCGATATTATCTTTTCAAAAGTTTATTGCTTTATGTAAGTCCTACTTGTTTCTAACTTTTCCTGTGGGGCTGTTCGCTTTTTTCTTATTGATTTATAAAAACTCTTTATGTATTCTGTGTATTAATCTTTTGTCTGTTATGTAGATTGCAAGTATTTTCTTCCAGTCCATTAATTGTCTTCACCTCCTTGCCTGAAATCTATTTGTAATTTATTTTTATGTATAATGTTATCCAGGAACATAATTCACCTTACTTTAATGTCGGGGCAAATATTTTAAAGCAGAAACTTCAGGGGCGCCTGGGCGGTACAGTCAGTTAAGCCTCCCACTCTTGGTTTCGGCTCAGGTTGTGACCTCAGGATGGTGAGATCAAGTCCCACGTCGGGCTCCACACCAGCAGAGTCTGCTTAAGACTCTCTGCCCCTCCCCTCTCTCTCTCAATATGTAAATCTTTTTTTAAAAAGTAGAAACTTCAAAGAATCTGTTTTGTATTTATCTTATAAGCTTCCCATATTTTATAAATAAAAATTATGGAATTTTTAAGGAGACATGACCATGAGAAAGAATGAAGAAGCAGCCTGCCACACATCTCACAGCTGAAGGATGAATGATGCACCATGCTGTGGGTTTGTTAGGCTTGCTAGACATGTAAGAGGCAGATCTCAGTTCCCATGCTCCTCTGGGCCACACGTCACCATCGTGAGCCCCCATTCAAGAAAGGATATCTCTGAAGACCTAAGTTTAAGGACCCGTGATGTCCCATCTGAGGACAACACGGTAATTACTCTAAAGTTTAATTCCCCTCCTGCAAGAATTTCAATAAATGTGATTTTATTGCTCTGTGTATTTTAAGTTCCAGCATATTCAGATTCAGTAAATATTTGCTGAATGAATGCATAGTTGTGTTAAGTCAAAGTCTTGGGAGAGATTAGAAGCTGTGTCAAGAATAACATTCTAATGTGTGTGTTTGGAGGAGGGGAATGTCAGTCACGTGTAATGGGGGGGTGACAGAGGCAGGGCCAACTGCTGCTCTGCTCTTGGGTGTTCTGACACATCACGATGCCATGAGTGAAGCACGGGGGCTGAGAGACACCTCTGGGCGCGTATGCATCTTTATGAAATACAAGACGCCAGAAACTAAGGGACTGAAACTCGGTAATCAGGTAGTCAAGATAGCTGGGGCTCCCGCAGTTAAGCGCAACTCAGGGGGATGGCCCATAAAGAGCCACCTGCACTGACCCCCCCCTTCCTCCAGTGATGGTGACCAGGGATAGACAGCAGACTGGGGCAGAGGTCAGTGTAGACCCAGGACAGGAAGAGGTTGACCTTGTGACCCTGCCCCCATCAAGCCCAAGGACAACAGGGCAGGTGGAGAACAGAGAGTCCTGGGACCTGCTTGACATTGTGGGTGGCCTGGCATGGTTGTACTTAGTGATGCTTTTGTCCACTTAGACATCATTGTAACTTAGAACTTTCTAGTTGCAGAAGTAAATCATGTTATTGTAGGGATTTGGAAAAATCAAAGCTTAAAGAAGAGGATTAAAAAAAATCATTCAGAATCCTTCCATAGAACATGCTTCGGCAAAAGTCCTTCCAGTTTCTTATAAAAATCACTCTCTTTCTCATGTACTTTGCCTTTTCTGGGGTATCACTTTAAAGTTCTTTTTATTGTGATAAAATATATATAACACAAAAGTTACCATTTTAACCACTTGTACACGTACAGTTGCAATTACTATTGTCTGTATGTACGTTTTATATGCTATTCTTTTTTTTTTAAAAAAAGATTTTATTTATTTATTTGAAAGAGAAAGCAAGAGAGAGAGCACGAGTAAGGGGGGAGAGGAGGGGCAGAGGGAGAAGGAGACTCCCTGCCGTGCAGGGAGGCCCAATGCAGGGCTCCATCCCAGGACTCTGAGACCATGACCTGAGCTGAAGGCAGACGCTTACCCAACTGAGCTGCACAGGTATCCCTACATTTTACGTGCTGTTCTTTATGAGAACCCCCAACATGACAGAAATGCTAAGCATTTCAGGGCTATTGTCAGTAACATTTGCATACTCCAGGCACATAGTTGCTTAATATTATGCCCATTTCGCTGACAATATGCATGTGGCATAGAGAAGTTAAGTCCCTGTGGCAGGTTACAGAGCTGGTAAATGACAAAGCCAGTATTCAGGGAGATCTGCTGGATCCTAAACCTCTTACAAGGTTTTGAGCCCTATCTGGAGGAAGGACCCCAGTGGGGGTGGGGATGAACATGTTTCCATGTACCCATTATCTACATGCCAAAACAAACTGAAAAATAGCCAGTTCAAATTTCAAGTTAGGAAAACTCAAAACATTTCTACCCCAACAGAATGGAAATTACATGGTGCTCATTCTCCTTATTTAGTGGGATAATTTATTGGAAGGATCATAAAAATATTTAGAGGGCTTTCATGAGCTCATCTGTAACCTTCATCTCCCAAACCTATTTTCCACAATCAGGCACCTCAACTTTCAATTCTACTTCTACAAGGTTATGCAGAAAGAACCTTTGTGGTTCAGGAAGAACAACAGAGCCCCACAGCAGTACTGGGAGCAGCTCTTGCCAGAGCTCAATGGACAACCTCCATGCTCCCATGCTGGAGAACACACTGTTCAAATCACACAGCGAGCCTGAAAAATGAGAAAGCAATCCCGATGATCTATTTTTTTGGAGTTCTTACCCGGTTGGCTTTTGTGTCTGCCACCCACCTCACCCCAATTGTTTCAGAAAAAGGATCTCTTAGTGATAGGATCCAAGACCAGAGCGCACCACCCAGAATCATGTGTATGAGCTGATGCTCATTCCCTTGAAGCTAATGATGGTTCTGAGAAACTCCTTCTCAACTAAGACCACCAGGCTCTCTCTGGCAGTGGTTTTCCCTAGCTTGGTATGATGTATTATTCTAAGGGGTGGAGGCGGGTGGGGCAGCGTGATATGGAGTCAGAAACTGTGAGGTAAAGACACCCTCTTCACTCCCTCTTTTTACTCTCATCATGGTCGAAGTCAAAATAAGACAAGTTTTTAAAGCAAAGGAACCTGGGATGAGCAAAGGGAAATGCTGAGTTTCTGTGAGGCAGAACCCAAAGCAAGGACATATGTGTTTAGTACCCGTGCTTCAGGGCAGGGGGAAGGGACATTCCCTTTCAGAAATTGGCCAAGTCCATCCCACGGGTCAGACACCGCTTGGCCTTTAGACTGTTCTCCCCTGGGGAAGTCACCCCCTGCATGTTGACATGGCCTGAGGGCAGAGCCAGGAGTAGGAAAGAAAAAAGGTGGACGGACAAGGCAGGGAGAGCTATATTGTCAGTTACCTGAGTTAACAGGTGGGCTCTGGGACCACCAGGAGAGGTCTGCGAATCCTAAAGAAGAATTCAGGACGGTGGACATAAGGGAAGAGCAAAATTAATCCCAGTAAACCATGGGCTGCCAAGGCTACCAGAAGAAGGCAGGTGGACCAGAGCTTCGGGAGGGCCGTGACAACCATAATCAACCTCCTCGGGAGAGTCAGTGCTATTTTAAGAGACAAACAGTGTGACTGTGGTTAAAGATAATCACAGTCAGATGTTGGCAAAAGTAGACAAACATTTCTAGGCCTCTGCTATTTAGGGTATAAACGTGTGTGTGTGTGGGTGCCAGGCAGGGCTTATGTTAAGATCTGTGGCGGCACAGGGTTTATGTATGCAAATAAAAGTAATACCTGACAAGAAAAAGCTGCTTCTGGAACCGCTAACCCATCCCATAGCTTCAGGAACAGAGTATGGAACTGCACCAGATTCCAGTACGGTAATAAAACGTAGAACTTGACACAAGGATCCGAATCGAGTTGGGGAGCAGGGTAAGTGGGAGGAAGAGCAGAACACAGAGAGGAAACCAGGATGCAACTTATTACCCACATGCTCTTGGGAGAAAGTTGAATCCCTCTGAGCCTCAGTCTTCTCACCTTTGAGATGTGCAGGCTAACGTCCAGAAGCTGGAGACCAAAGGAGATACTAGAGTCATACATAGTAGATGGCTAGCTATTCCTCATTTCCAGAACATTCCACTTGTACCCAGGACTTTACGTCCTTCCTTGTGCTATTTCCTTTGCCTAACTTCTTAGGTGAAGAATATCCCCTCTTTAAGACCGAGCTCCTATATCCCTTCTTCACAAGGTCCGCACACAACCTCCTCATTCCTCCAGAGGGGCGGGTCATGCTGTCCTCTGGGCGCGTACAACAAGAGAGGCAGAGGGCAGCACTTGTGCTATACACCTCACCGAGGTTTCTCATTAGATCACGGGGCCCACAGGTCAACACAGAGGACACATGCTGGCTGCCTCTCCAGACCCGCTTCTCTTTCTCCTTCATTGGAGCATCCCAGATTGTCCAGCTTTGTGAGTAGAAACCCTGTTCCTCTTCAGTCTCCACCTCCAGCCCTAAGCCCAGAGGTGGGGCCAAAAGTTACCTGAGTATTTCATTCCGTGGGCCATGGGGACCAATTCAAGGATGGGAACATGACCCCAATCAGCAGAGACAGGCCTAAAAGCAGTCAATCTGGGGGACTTTTGACTTCCTTCTTCCCAGCAAACCTGAAGATCTATAAGTGAATTTCACCATAGCAAAAAATAATCTAAATCCAGCTGGTAACACATTTAACCAAAATGCCAAGTTTCTTTGTTTTTTGCCTAAAATTGATAAATGTGGTGATGGATTACAAGGAGTTCTGACTGGCTGCTGATGACAGAATAGAAATTTCTGACCCATCAACAGCAGACCAGATATTTACCCAAACACAGCTGATAACTGTAGTAACCAAAGACAGACATCTAAGATGATCAGCTTTGGACTGATCATCTTTGAATATAGGATAATAGCATACATTAAACTAATAATTGAATATAAAAACTAATAAATATAAAGATCTTTATAGTGACCTGCTGAAGAATTGCTTAATAATCCAACACACTGGCCTCCGGGTATAAAGAGGAGACCTTTTACCTCTTTCTTAATAAAAACTCTCACCCTGAATCAGCCCTAGGACCCACCAGATCGGCAACTTGTTTGAAAGAGGCACACTCCTAGCAATCAAAAACTAAGCAAAAGTCCAGTAATTACAAGTCTAAGTTACGAGTCTGTTTTCCCAGAGAGTTTTGAAAAATATTCACTAATCCCCCAAACCATTTAATGGTTCACCAAAAACTACTGCCTTGTAAGTCAGAGAAATATCCGATAATGAGAAAGAATATTATCGTCCATAAATTTAGCATTTACGGAGTGCATTCTATATGCCAGGGAGCCAGGAGCTATACTAGGTGTCACACACAGTCCACACCTTTTTTATTGGAATCCTCACAAATACCCTAGGGACAGATACTTGTATTTTCCCAAGGATGCAGATGAAGAAATTGGCATAAAAAAGTTCAGTAACTAGACTAACACAATGCGCTTAGTAAGTGCTAATGCCAGGAAAGACCCAGTCGGACCCTCCCTGATCCGTACCCTTTCCTCAGAGACCAGAGCTAAAGAGCAACTTGCCTGCACAACTCCTCTAGTCTACTCACAGCAAATGACAGATCAGCACCAGAGCCCCAACTGGCCTGTGCTCCCTCCGTAGTCAAGTCCCTGTTGTGATGGGCATGTTCAAAGATTGCTAGAGCCCCAGCTCCAGAAGCTCTGTAACTCTTCTTCCAGAAGCTCTGTAAGCTCTTCTCTCAGCTGCAAGCCAAGGTATTCTGGAAAGACATCCATTCAATGTAGCCTCTCCAAACCTGCTTCTATATTACTTCCAAACTGTTGTTAGCGACCAAACAGAAAAATAAAAATTGTCCTATTGAAGGGGCTCCTGCCTGGTTCAGTTGGTAGAGCATGACTCTTGATCTCAGGGTCATGAGTTCAAGCCCAACATTGGGTGTGGAGACTACTTAAAAAAAAAAAAAAATCCTATTTGAGTCCTAAGCTGATGCCATTCTAGAAATGCCATATTGGGATACCTGGTGGCTCAGCCAGTTAAGGTCAGGTCAGGCCAGGCCCCTGGGATGGGGCCCCCACATTGGGCTAGAGCCTGCTTCTCCCTCTCCCTCTGCTACTCCCCCCAACCCCCGCTTGTGTTTTCTCACTCCTGCTCTCTCTCAAATAAATAAAGAATATCTTTAAAAATGCCTTATATATATATATGTATATGTATATATATATATATATGTATATATACATGACATCACATATATATGTATATATATATGTCACATTTATGTGTATGAATTTTATGATACAGGACTAACAGGCTAAATATGACTATAAATACAAATTAGATATGTGACTAAATTATAATGAGCTAAATTTTGCTTTGCACTTACACAGTTTTGGCATAAAAAATGTGCAAAGGCATTCCACTCCCAGAATTACAGACATTGCCCCTGTCCTGTGTTTGAGACAAGTACCCACTGATGCAGAAAGAGACTCAAGCCAGACAAGTAAACAAGAGTTGTTTACACGAAGTGCAGATAGTATCTCGTGAAGCTGGGATCAGTAATTGTGGAAGAAGAGACAAGAGCTAGCACATTAATTGTGGTAGAATGCTTGGCAGGAAGCCACAGTAATTACAAACCCAGGTGAGTTAAGTCACGGGTCCTTTATAGTGGGAGGAAACCGAGAGGGTGGAGAATTTGGCTGACCTTCTCCCCGGGGGGGCCGGCCAAGCTAGCATAAACTCTAATAGTCACCAGGGATGAACATACATCTCCCTACCCTGAACATCTTCTCTTCCCCCAGGGCTGATCTGGCCTTTTGGGAAGCTCTGCTCACCTTCTCTTTAAACTCCTACACACACACACACACACACACACACAGCCCTGAGAACAGTCCAGCTCCGATTTTGCTCTTGCAGCCCTAGGTTGCGTACGCTGGCAGAAGGTCATGGTTAAATTTAGACCTGACCACCTCACTGGGAACGGGCTGGGAAACTGGCTGTTTGAAGATATCCGTAGACACTCTCGTAGAGTCAGCTGCTGCCACTCTGAGATGGAAGCACTATTTGGTGGTTAGGATGTAAGGTAAATTGGGAAGGGGGTAGAATTTCCTGACCCAGTGCACACACAAAGAAAGGGACCTAAAAATTAGGAAGGCTGAAAAAAAACCCTTGAAAAGTTATTGAGGTCTTCCCCTGGTTTCATAGAGAATCCAAGTAAACAGATATTTTTTAAAATCCCTTTGTGAAAAAATAAATAAATAAAATCCCTTTGTGAAATGGGAACTGGAAAAGATCTCAGAGTCCCCTGAGTACAGTGTCCCACATGTTGTAGAGTCAGTCTCCAACATTGCCAAGAGAGGGTCACTTAGCCTCAGTGGAGACCTGCCAGCATGCATGATCAGTGGCGTACCCCGTGGGAGGCCACCGAGGGGGATGGCAATGCCTCTGAGCAGAAACTAAGCCAGCTGGGAAAGCCCAAGGTATGGAAAAGTGAATGAATCTGGCCCCTTTCCCCGGATTCCAGGGTCAAAATATATAGAATGGGGGGCTCTGGTCATAAGAAGAGAGCTCTCCAGTTCATAAATTAGGAAGGAAGGGCCTCACCAATGACCCTTTATGGACACAGTACGGGTTTCTCTGGTGTCCGGGGACCAAAAGAATGGCACCCGAGCCCTTGAAGGAAGCCAGCTTCACGCAAGGTACCAAAAACACGAACTCTAGAAAACTGTCCGGCCTTCGCTTCTTTTATTCTACTTCCCTTGCGTTCTCCCATAATATTTAGCAAAACCTTTTGGAAAGGCTCTTTAAACTGGGTCCAGAATGCAAATAAAACCCATGTGGGGACCAGAAGCATGGTAGTAACAAGACTTTTGGCACCTATGTTAGTTCCTCAGACAGGGTTCCTATTGTCCCAATCTAAATTCCACTCCCACCAACAGATACTCTCATGCACGCTCAGAGAACAGCTGGAACAAGGGATGCGCTATCTCTCGCCCCCTCTACACTGCAGTTCATGAAGGCAGGGCCATGTTCACTGTGTTCACTGGCTATGATTTCTGACTATTCCCCAGTCTTGGAGGAGTCAGAAATGACCAGTCCAGGAGACCTTGGCTAATGCCCCTGGAATACTGCGGCAGCCACAGACATCCTGGGTTCCCCAGGAAGGTTTTGTGGGCACCTGATTAGATGAGAGCACATTGGCTATCCAGACCTGGCTTCAGATTAACTTGACCTTCCATTTTGCTTGGAAGGTCATAGGAAGTCCCCTTGAGATGTCTCAAGAAGGTCTCCTGTATTGACTAGTTCCATTTAGAGACTTCAGGCCCACAGGGCAGACCCTGATTTCATTAGAGCCAGTTCCAGGTTCTGGGAATCCAGTTGCAATCTCAGAGCAGTAAAGTTCTCCCAGAATCCCTCCAGACATTTAGAAACACCAGATGTAAGCAGACACCGTGGGGCAGAGTTCTACAGGAGAAAATCTAGAGCTGGTGGCTAGGACACAGTTCCAAGAACCTAAGAGTGATTTCTGATTCACAGGGCGCCTCAACCCTTAGATTCCTTCCAAGGAGCTGGGTCTCCTCTCAGATCGGATCTAGTGCTTCTACCCTCTGCGTCCCCCCAAAACAAAAGGGCAGGACTAGTCTACATCGCACCACCTCTTCTACAAAAGTGCAAGCAGAATGGTACCATTTTATAAATTACCAGTTCACACCTGAGGTAAGTTGCTTCTCTTTTTCAAAGTGCTCTTCTTGTCGATAAAACTGAGATCTTTATGATCTGAGATGCTGTAAAATTCCAGTGTCTGATGATATATAATTAAGACAAGCTACGTATACAGTGGTCTCTAGACAAAGAGGGAAATGACGGACAGCACTGTGCTCGGCCAGGCACCTGGTGATGCCCCATGAGGACAAACATTAGGATCACGGCCGCTGCTTGGAATGATACAATTGAACACTCATACAGCTTTCAGTTAAAGGACAAAGGAGTTCAGCCTGGGGCTCCACACACCCACCTACTCACATCTCCTGCATCTCCATCCCGCCCTGGCCTGCCAAGCTACCCATCTTCCCCCTCAGACTCTGGGCGCCTGCCAGCGGCAACACTACCTCTGTCACATAAAGGAGGAGGGCTGACCAGAAGTGGGGGGGGGGGGGGGTTAGGGGGTTGGGAGATGGGAGCACGTTGTCACTCTCTTCCTGCTCAGTACTGTTTTTAGGATCTTCCCGAATTCAGGATCTTGCCTAAAAGCTGGCTTGTCTGAGCTCTGGGGCACAACTTGCAACTGAAGCCCTTGTCTGTTTCCTCACAAACTATGTCACTCAGAAATGAAAATATGTAACTGCCTCCCTTGAAAGTTTCAGTTGGGGAGGCCCGTGGGCGTCTGGTTCCCCATCAGAGGGACTGCCTCCTCCTGGAATTATGGAGATGGCTGAGAGGAGGGCCTAGCATCGGCCCTGGGATGGGATGGAAACTTTCTACTCTGGCACATCAGTGTATCATGTACTATAGGTCCTCGGATAGCTCCATCTAACGGAGATGCAGTGCAAACCATAAATGTGAGCCACATACCTAATTTTATTTTTTACATAATACAAATTAATTTTACATAATTTTTATATAATTTAAAATTTTCTAGTTCCCTTGAAAAGTAAAAATAAACAGGTGCAATTAATTTTAACCTATTGTATTTAATCCAGTATCTCCAAAATATTATCATTTCAATGTATAATCAATATCCAAATTATTGAGATTCCCATACAATGTCTTTTTATACTAAATCTTTGAAATCTGGTATGTAATTTGTGCCTTCAGCATATCTCAACTTGGACTAGCCTCATGTCAAGTTCTCAATAGCCACATATGGCTAACGGCTACTGAATTAGACAGCACAGCTCTAGAAGGCAGGTCTGACCTGTTTTCCTCTGTGGTCCCCAGCCTGTCCAGGGTGTTCTGCTCTCCCTATATACTCAATCCTTTATTTATGTTTTTAAAAAGATTTTTATTTATTTGACAGAGATCACAAGTAGGCAGAGAGGCAGGCAGAGAGAGAGGGGGAAGCAGGCTCCCTGCTGAGCAGAGAGCCAAATGCGAATGTGGGGCTCCATCCCAGAATTCTGGGATCATGACCTGAGCTGAAGGCAGAGGCTTTAACCCACTGAGCCACCCAGGCGCCCCCTATACTCAGTCCTTTAAAACCCCCTTCTTACCCTTTAGGGCCCAGACAGAACCTTGTATCTCCTGAGAAGTCCTCCCAGACCACCCCAGGCCACTGTGCTCCCACCAGATTTTGCATAATTACTTTAGTCAAGCGTCAGGTAGGACCCTGAAGTATCTTTCCTTTTGTTGGCTTCAGCAACTATTCCTCCCTCCCTTTTTTTTTCTTTTTTGTCATTATTTACTGTTTCATATTTATGGAGCAGCTCCCAAGTTGGATGGCAAGATCCTCGAGGGGGTGAAAACATTTTAAATTCTCTACTGTTGCTAGTACAGTACCTGCCACAAGGTATTCAAATATTTAGAGGCTGATACAAGAAATGTTCAGCTCAGTTTCCCATATGATGAAGGAGCTAATGAAATCATTTGAATGTGACAGTTGACAGTTGGTACAGTCCCATGCAGACTTCTACATACTCGGTAATGTAACAATAATCTAACAGTTACGCAGAACTAGCACGTGCCAGTTCTAAGTGGTTTACCTATGTCAACCCCTTTAAGCCTCATAGAAATCCCAAGACTAGATTCCTTGATCATCTCCATTTTTCAGATGAGGAACATGAACAAAGGATTTATATAACTTGTACAAGGTTACACAGATAAAGTAGCAGAGCTGGGATTCAAACTCATTTTGGCTCCAGAGTCCAAGCTCTTAATCATCATGATATATCGCCTCTCAATCCTGCACAAACATAAAATATATTTGTTACAACTTGCATATCAGTATCAGCCAGGGTGTTCCCTTATATAAAAAGAAGTTAATTCAGAAAATGTAAACAGAAGCAAACAACAGGAGAGACATTAAATTCCTTGGTCTCAGAGGATGTTTCTCATAAATCCTCTTAAGACAAAGAACAGTACACTCTTCCTTTCAAAGGGTGTGAAACAGGGGGTTTAACTGGAAACAAGTAAGTTGTGAAATTCTGGATGCTCTTTGATTCAGGAACTCCATTTCTAGGGATTTATCCTAAGGAAATAATGAAGGGTGTGCCAAGAATTAACTCTAAGACTTAACTCTAAGACTATAAGCAATATTATAAGTATTGCTTATAATAGCCAAAATTAGAAACAACCAAAAATAGAGAGAATGAAAATTAAAAAAAAAAACACACAACATATTTATGCATGGTTAAATTGTGCATTTGGTGGTATGCTGATAAACCAGCTCCTTGAATAAAGCAAAAAACCTTGATTTGTGGTATCTGGCTGATCTCAAGCTACCAATGGTTTAACAAATCCTCTCTCAAAACACTGAATATTTAATAGGGGCACCTGGGTGGCTCAGGGAGTTAAAGCCTCTGCCTTCAGCTCAGGTCATGATCCCAGGGTCCTGGGATGGAGCCCCGCATCGGGCTCTCTGCTTAGCGGGAAGCCTGCTTCCTCCTCTCTCTCTCTGCCTGCCCCTCCACCTATGTGATCTCTCTGTCAAATAAATGGATAAAAACTTAAAAAAAAAAAAAAACTCTGAATATTTAATAATCCCAACCTGAGCAGAGCTGGCTCCAGCATTTCATTGAAGGCATACAGAAAAACATCATAAAAGTTGTTCAATATATAACATGAAGAAAGTTTATAACACTACGGTGTTATGTTTCTGAACAAAAAAAATACATACATGGAAAAAAAGGTTAAGAGGATTATTCAAAATGTTACTATGGCTATCGCTAGGTAATGAAATTTTATTTTCATTTGTTTATATTTCTAAACGCTTTCCCAATGTTTATACATGATTTTGCTAGGAAAAAAAATAATCAAGACTCTCTTTTCCAGTTACAATAATTTTTAAATACCCGATGTTCAAAGGTATGTCTCAAATAAATAAATAAAAGAAAAATCCCTAGGTCTGTTCAGTGAAAGCAAGTGCATGATCAGTCAGAAGTTGAGGAGTGAGATGATTCCTAATACCACAAAAGAAGAGAAGCGTTGAGTGGGAAAAAATATGCCCTCGCCACAGTGCACACTGATCTCCTGAGGAATAAATCACACTTTCCTGGTAGAGTAAATCATACCTCCTAATGAAAGGAAAGGGGCGAGGTAGGGAGTGGACATACATAAAACCCAGGACAGGGATCAGTCTACTGTAGAATCTGGTTCTAGAAAGATCTATTTCTTCACCCAAGGCTCATCCTCATGCTTTTTCACTAAACTTTAAACCATTATATTAAATCAATACTCACAATTGTCGAGTTCAAGTCTTGTCACCAGTGAATTACTTTGGAGCCATTAAAAATATACTGGAGGGGACCCTGGGTGGTTCAGCTGGTTGAGCTTCCGACTCTTGGTTTTGGTTTAGGTCATGATCTCAGGGTCCTGAGATGGAGCCCCAAGTCAGGCTTTTCACTGAGCATGGAGTCTGATTGCCCCTCTCCCTCCCCTTCTGTCCCTCTTGCCACCTTCCCCAAAATAAGTCTTTAAGTAAAAAATCTAAAACACACACACACACACACACACACACAGGAAATGCCTCTACCTGGGAAGATGTTCAAAAGATTAAATGAAATCAGGTTATAAAGCAATATATAAAACATAAGCCCATTTATTAAGGGGGTAAACATATAGAAAAAGATTTATTAAGTAGTTAAGTAGTTGTTTCGAGGTAGTTTATGCTATTAAAGTTACACTATTACATCTACACTATTAAAGGATTACTCTATTAAAGCTATTAAAGTCATACTATTAAAGTTACACTTTTATGGTCTTTTTGTTTGCCTAACTTTTTTTTTTTTTTTTTGGTAGTAAGCACAGTTAGCTTTAAGAGTAATGAGGAAAACAAAATAAAAAGCAAAGGAGTCTTAAACAGGAAGAAGAATGCTGCAACTTCCCTTACTGGACCCTGGGGGGCTGTAAAGTTCACGGAATATGTCGGGGATTCCTAACTCCTACCACTGTCTGACAAGTGAAAGTGAGTCATGCAGGGGCCTCCTCCACTTCTCAAAGCAAGAATCCCCAGGGAAGCAGGATGTCTCCTGTTATAGAAAGCTTTTGCTGAAGCTGGGGGACTTGGGGTGGGGTAGATAGGTCAGGGAAAGTTGGAGAGAGGAAAGAAAAAGAGCAAACAAACAAACAAAAACCAAGCCACCTGGAGGGCTTGTTAAAACAAGAC
The DNA here is from genome assembly GCA_004024625.1 of Mellivora capensis. Classification (NCBI taxonomy): domain Eukaryota; kingdom Metazoa; phylum Chordata; class Mammalia; order Carnivora; family Mustelidae; genus Mellivora; species Mellivora capensis. Next base: position 96,388 of record PISX010003998.1, read on the forward strand.
TACTGGGTCTGAGTCAATGGGGCCAAGAATCTGCATTTCTAGCATGTTCCCCAGTGACCAAATTCCTTCAAGAATTTTTGCTCTAAGTAGAGAAGAGAAAGAGGCACCGCACAGGTGTGAGACTGAGGTCCAAAATTTGTGCTGAAGTGGAATGTTTGCAATTCTTTTTTAATTTTTTTGAAAAGATTTATTTAAGAGAGCACACACACACCTGCGTGTGCACAGGGAGGTGGGGGCATGGTAGTGGCAGAGGGAGAGAACTCAAGCAGACTCCCCACTGAGCACAGATGGTCCAAACTAGGCTCCACATGGGGTTCAATCTTACCACCCTGAGATCATGACTTGAGCCAAAATCAAGAGTTGAATGCTTAACGGATTGAGCCACTCAGGCACCCCTGCAATTCTTTTTAACAGTGGGTCTTGGTTTCCCTTTGAACAGGGAGTGATATTATCCTTTCTCCATGGGAGCAATATGGCGGTTCTAAAAGCAGGAGGGCAGAAATTGGGAAAGTCCTGAGAGCCTGCTACACCCAGGTGCTACAAGAGAACACACACACACACACACACACACACACACACACACACACATGAGATTACAACTAATCCTGCCCCCAAGGAAAGCAGATACCTGGAAACAGAAATGTTTTAGGAGGTACTGTTTCAATGGAGCAGTAGAAGGGGTTTCCCTTCCTTTCAACTTGACAGTTCCCTCACTGTGGTCACCAGGAAATTGAGAAAAATGTGGAACAACCTGTTCTGTAACTCTGATCTTTGCTCTTTTGCCTGGCTGAAGCCAACCTGGCAGCCTTCTTGTTATCTCCCAGGTGTGACCAGGGCTACCCTCCTTCCAGGAGGTTTAACACAAAAGGCTGCTTGTCAACTAGGAAAGATATCCTCCATTAGTCACTGGACACACCCGGTGGGGAGCCAAGCTACCCCTGTCCCCTATCTACAAGAAGTACCAAGCTTAAGGCCAAACCTCAGAGCCTCGGGGGCTGCTGTGGGCAGCAGGTGGTGATTTTTATCTAGACAAAAACAGCCTGGAGAAGACCAACAAAGTTTGCATATGATGAATATGCAATAAATGCTGGCTGAAGTGAATAGAAAAATGTGTATCATCAGATCATTAGCCAAAATCAAAGGGCAGCCGAGAAGAAGTTTTTTACATAAGGTACGTTTTTACATAAGTTTTTACATAAGGCACGTTCTCAGGATCTGAACTTTAATACTGGTGTAGTTATGCTGCAATTCTTGGACCTTGTGTTTTCCCCCAGATTAGAGTAACTCAGTTTAGGATTCTTGCCAGTATCTTTTTTGGAATGTTCTTTAATGTAACACACAGAAGCTGTAATACTAGGAGTGTTATGTGTTTCTTTTTTTAAAATTGGTTTAATAAAAATAAGGAGGAAATCCCTATCATACTTCTAGGTCACAAACTTTCTTCCCCCATGGTTACAATGCCACAAAATTGAGGCGCAGTTGACAATGGCTTGAACTGAGACCATTAAATTGGCATAGGAATGTAGATTTATGGTTTTACTACCCAGAGGACCCACAAATATTTAGGTAGGAGTCCCCTGAGGATAGGGTCTGTATCTAGTACTACAATTACTATTACCATTAGTCGCAACCTTTTTAAAAAGACTTCATATACTTTGTGCTATGCTAAGCCCTTTACATACATTATCTTAACTAATCTTCACAACAGCCAAATGGGGTCAGCACCATTAGGATTCCCATCCCCCAGTGCCTAGTGCTGGGCTGGCAGGCAGTCAGCACATAAACATTTGTCAAATGAATTAAAACACTGCGTGCTACATAAAAGCCAGCTCAAAAATAAAATGATAGGAATGCATTTCATTGGTTCATTTCCACCTGAAAGGGTACATTTCAAGAAAAGGGATAAGAAAGGGGGGGACAGGAACCTTCTGAATTAAATTGAACCCGAGGGGAAAACGTGAACAAAGAACATGTGCACAGGCTGCTCTGGGACAGACAGAGATGTGACCGTCTTTGCCTTCCGTGGTCTTGGGACAGAAGAGGACTTCAAAGCAGACCAGGCAGGTCAAGTTCCAAATGGCTCCAGGCAATGCATTCATCCCCCAGAACTGCAGATAATCTACAGTCAACACCTAAATTCCAGGCTAGGGATTGCCTCTACCCTTCTTGGTTTGCTCTACCTCATCTGTGCGGGTAGGAGGAGGAAACACATGCCCAGGAAGACAATAATGATGCTGAGGGAAGAACACAGGGAAAGGGCTCTAGTTCTGACCTGCTACTAAGTGGCTCTCAGTGTCCTCCTCTATCAAAGATCTGTTAAGTGATCTCTAACTTTCTGTGATTTAGCCCCTTCTATCTGAGAAGCCCTCTCTTGGGTTTCAGATCCATGCTTTTTCTAGGGCCCTCCTTTAGGAAAAGTCTAAGAGGGCAGGCCATGCAGGCACTCACTCATTGAAAGAGGAGCAGGACCTCCACGGATGAGGAATACCTTCAGGGTAGAACAGACCAGCATCAGGATTCTCAAGGGGAACGATCATGAAGGAGAATATCAGTAACACCTCTCCAGGGTGTTATGACTCTAATAGGGGGCTTGGAAGTGAATCCCCAATGTTCACTTTTATTTTTTAACTTTAAAATCACTTTGCATAAAAATACAGATACAGAGTCTGAATTTGTACCTTTTTATTCCATATTAGGACCAACCAACCTGTAGCACAGGGAACCACGGGGGTGATGTCGACAGCATTTTTGGTGACTGCAGGACCTACAGCTGTAGCAGAGGAGGGCTATTCGGGTTCTGTTTCCAGTTTCCACCTCATCCCACCAAACCCAAACACTCCTATTTCTACAAGGGACCTACAATTGGCAGTCAGTACTGTTATCCAGGTAATAACTGACATCCTTCTTGCTACTCCCTAGTCAGAGAATCAGATAGGGGAAAGGAAACAGGATTTGGGTTAGGGGAGGTTGGTGTGGGTGGTAATTCTCCCCATGTCTGGGTATCTCGCCAGGAGGCAGAAAAACCAAGAGATACACTGGAAAAACATACATGCTAAATGGTTGCTTCCACTTTCTTTGTGGTACAGGCATGTCCCGGGAGATGAAGAAACAAAAGAGTATGTGCATTAAAGGCCCCAAGGATTTTTGTGCTTTTGTGGAGTGGTGAATTAAGTCACTAATAGTGAATGTCACAAGGGTTTCTCTTTGAGGTTACCAGCACCTTTCTAAAGGAACTTGATGTCATGCTTTCACACATCAAATTCAGTCTATAAAATAAGCTGGGGACGCCTGGGTGGCTCAGTTGGTTAAGCGGCTGCCTTCGGCTCAGGTCATGATCCCAGCGTCCTGGGACCGAGTCCCACATCGGGCTCCTTGCTTGGCAGGGAGCCTGCTTCTCCCTCTGCCTCTGCCTGCCACTCTGTCCGCCTGTCCTCACTCTCTCTCCCTCTCTCTCTGACAAATAAATAAATAAATAAATAAAAAATTAAAAAAAATAAAATAAGCTGTATTCATTTATAGGCCAAAGAAGAGACGTTCACATCAAGTCATGAGGTCCCTGTGTAGTCATTCTGGGAAAAGGTAGGGGGAAAAGAGAGCTTATAGCTGACAATGACTTGGGATGCCCCGTGAAGCCCCACAGCCCTTACACCGGCCCCATGATGTCAGACTCAGGCTGGAACCCAACTGCCCTTGTGGTGAAAAAACCATGGGAATGTGATTCGAGCGCCTCCCCTCTTGGCTGATTCAGTCTGGTTCAGTCACCACTCCTTCCTCTCTTTCTGAGAGACTCAGATGCCTGAACTGGGCACTTGCAGCATAAATGGGGACACACAATGGCACGTGGGCTTGAGATGCAGGGACGGTGATACAGTAATAAACACATATAAATAAACCCTGGGCATGCTGTGGAGAAGCAGAGGAGGACAGTGATCGGGAAGGGTTTCCAAGAAAGGACTTTGGTCCACACACCCGAAGTTAATTACAAGTGGACTGGAAAATTAAAGGCTCTAAAACTGGCTTTCACCTAGCGAGGTCAGAAAAAATGTCTGGGCTCCATGATCTTAGAAGTCACAAATTCCAGTCTGTAGCACAGAACTTAGCAATATCCTGGTGATTTCAATTCCTTTTCGTCTCTGAAACAAGGTCTTTTTAAAAATTTAAGGTAACTGAAGAAGAATCCAGAGCTGACCCACTTCTTCAAGCTTAAAGGAAAGTCTAAGTAGCCAGAGCAATCCCGAAACTTCCCACAAAGTGTGACATCAATGATTAATCAGCCTTCAGACACATATACATGCTATTAGCTCACATTTGGCCCTTTTTCACTTCCAAAAAGGCAGTTATAAATGTATTTGCTGTCTTTCTTCCTTTTCACCTCATCTCTGTTTTCATCTTACCCCTGGTTTTCAGTTTTCCTGCCCTTCCACACCAATTTCAGGGGAGGGAAGAAAGATCACCTTCCATCAAACCCCTTTACCATCCTCATACTCACTAGAACCAAAAACCAAGAGACACAATGAGCTAGTAGCTTCCCTCACTTTTCCAAATCAAAAGACAGGCTCAACTAGTTTCTCCCACATTTTCCTCAAATATGATATTTAAAGACCATACAGGTCCATCACTAAGACCTTGACTCTCAACCGTGTGCTAACAATTACAACCACTTAGGGTTCACCAGAGAAAGTCCAGGATGCCTCACTTAGCTTTAGGTTGGTCAAAAATAGCCAGAACATTCTATTTCCTCTTTTCCTCAGACTTCAGAAGGTCTTTTCTTAGATTTTCCTCTGCCCTTTGAATTCTGAGTGACCGGAAGCCAGCGGGGGAAGGCCCCTAGACTTGGGAACTGTAGTAGTGGGTTCCGACCCTCCGGTTTCAGAGCGCAGCTCCTGAAGCAGGACAGCCAAGTTCTCTCGGGAGAAAAGAGAGAGGCCAAACAGCCAGCTGCCCTTATTGAAAAGGGGAAGCTGCCTTTCAATTGTACGAAGTCTGTACAACCAGAGGAACTGGTTCAACTGAAAAGAGAGGCCGCAGTCCCGGGTGGCGCTGCCCTCCATGCCAGCCAACCTCTCACACTTCTCTGAGCCCTTCTCCGTGTTGCAACTAGGCAACTAGGCAACTAGACAAGTTTCCGGGGCTCTGGGCAAGGTGCTCAAACTCAGCTTCTGGATAGAATAGATGCCTCTAGTCTCCACTGGGATCTCTCCTTTCTGTTAGAGCAGACCTAAAGAGCCTCAGAATAGTGCCGCATAACTCGTACACAATCGTGATCGCCCTGCCCAGCTGAGGCCCAGGGTTCTTTAAAGGGTGGCTACCTCACTGCCCCCCATCTTCCTCAGATCTGAGCCCCAGCTTGCCATCTTCACATCTCACGTCTGGGAAAGAGTCTGGAGGAAAGTGGGAGAAGGTGACTAGGGACCCACCTCTGTTACTCTTTCCCTTTTCAAGCAGCTTTCATTGCTTGGGTCTCTTGCTTCCCTCAATCTTCAGCTGAGGGTCATTGGTCTCCTGCTCTGACTCTGGCTCCTGCAACACCCCCTTTCCTCCCACACCCCCTCTGCAAGCCACAGAGCCTGCAGCCACTGCTTTCCCAGTCCTGCAGGCTGGAGGTTGGCTCCCCCAGCCCCCACCTCCTGGCCGCCCCCCCCCCCCCCAGGGGAGCGGCAGGGGCAGCCGGAGCCATACACAGAGCCAAGGACTGAGAGAACCCAGGAAAATTCCTCTGCAGGCAAATTGGGGCTGCCACACATCTGGATTCCAGCAAGCCGCTGCAGGGGCTTTAGAAAAAGCACTACCCAAGTCCCCAAATTCTGCCTTTTGACAGGAAATGGGCTCCCAAGAAATCCTGCTTGGAAACCCTTCAGCCCTCAGAGCAATCCCACCCACTCAGAGATTCTCTTTGGCCATTTCCTGCCTTCTGTCCCTTTTTATGTTCCCTTCCTTCAATTCCCAGCCTTGGTTTTGAATGTTTCTGAACTAGGCTTAGATTCTGATGAGGGTCCCTGGCCTTCTATGATTCCTTCTCCATCCGAATTCTGGCTTTTAGAGCTGTCTACCATGAAGTTCCAGGCTGTTCTAATTAAATGCAGAGACCGAAAGGGTAATGCTGGCATTATGAACTGGGAAAATGTCCTTCAGTTTTAATTAGTTGTTGTAGCCTTATATCAGCTCAGGGTAAAGAATTTGTCAGGGTTCTGCTCTGTGTGTGGCGTAGACGAGGACAATTAAGGGTACCTTGGATGAAGTCTATTTATCAGTAACTCAGAGAGAAAGTTCTATCAAGACTTTGTTAAATGAAGATGAAGCCGGAGACGGGGGCATTGTAAATGGGGTGGAGGGGAATTTCACCCCAATAGGTGAAAGTTAAAAAGGGCGAATATCAAGTGAGGGGCTGTATTCTCCCTTCTAATCACATAGAAACAAAACCTTTCTTCCCCCACCTTCTAAGCTGAAATGTTAAAGTGACAGGAACAGCTTTAGGAACATATGCGCACTCTGCCTAGGAAAAGTCCCATTTCTTTTCCAGGAGGGGCTCCACAATTGATAACCTTCTCTCTGTGACCCTTCTCATCATCTTGTTTTGCAGGCTGATTTTGGGGAAATTAGTTGCTTCCTGCCATCTCAACAACATTAAAATTAGCAGAATAATTAAATACAGTCCTAATTGGGTACACAGAGAGTTCTTGGTTAATTAATGAGCCCAGCTCCGGCCCAGAGCTGCAAACCCAGCGAGCTTGCGAAAGCTCCGGCAGAGAAAAGCGAAAAGCCCGCTGCAGTCCCCGAAGAAAATTGTCACTTGGCAAAAATAGTTCCTAGTGTAGAGACAAGTGTCAAACACATTCCTATAGCTAGGAGTCACTAGTTAATCCTTCAGCTGAGATCCATATGTAAATGAGAGCAGGGAAGTGCGCCCCGGCCACTACAGGGACACACAGCTGCGGGGGCCGAGGCGAAGCTCCCCCGCACAACCCCCCCCCCGGCCCCCCGCAGGCTGGCGTCCAGACATCCAAAGTCGCTGACAAGTAAGTAACTGAGATGCCAAACTGCAGCTCCGCATCCAAGTCAGAAGCTCCCCGCCAGCGAGCCCGCTTTCTGCTGGGGACAAGGACGCGAACGCGGGGCCCATCGAACCCCTCGGCCGCGCCCCCCCCAACTCCTCCCTCCTCCCTCGCCGGCCCGGGCATTGCTAAAAGAAGGCGCGAACGGCGACAGCACTCACCTCTGCACGGGAGGCAACAGCAGCACTTCACGAAGAGCCACCCCAAAGAGGGACCTCGGGTGTAAGCCCGGTCGCCGCCCTTCATGCTGCCGCCTGGCCCCAGCGCTCGGGCATGGCCCGCGCCGCCGGCAGCGGGTGGGAGCGCGGCGAGCGAGAAACTTCAGCGCCGCGGCCGCGAGCCAGTTCCCTCCCTCCTCCCCGCCGCGCGGCCGCCGCTCTTTCTGGGAGCCGGAGCCACTTTGGGGAGGAGGGGCGGGGTGCCGGCGGCGAGGGAGGGCCTCAGGGGGCGGAGTTCCAAAGTCCAGCTGTGCTCGGGAGTCCCCGCCAGCGGCCGGGCTGTGGACGCAGGGGGCCCGGGCTGGGGTACCCACAGCCTCCGCACACAGCAGGTGCTTAGGGGCTCCTCCTTGCGCGCAGTTTCCCGTCCTCAGCTTTGGCTTAGCGTATACAGCCAGAGGAGGCCGAAGCGGTGGGAGAGGAGCGGATTTAGAAGGTTCAAGACTCTAATGCTTTTCCTCTCACAGATGCCTCTTCTCCTTCCCCCCCCAGTCTCGGAACGTGGACCGCTTCCTCGGCATTGAAACACCTTCACTTAACTCTTTTATTGCCCTCCTTTTACTACTTAATGCTCATCATGATAATAGCGCCTGAGTTTTTTTATAGGCTCCCGGCCCATAATGATGTTAGGCCTAAGCACTCCGGATTTGAAATCGCAAGCGCCAAATTCAAAGCTGTTTTGTTGCCTACTAACTCTCTGACTTCAGGCAAAGTCACTTCACTTTTTTGATCCTCAAATTCCTCATTGAAAAAGTAAATAAATAAAAGGAGGAGAAAGGATTGTTAAGTTAACAGGGTTGCTAATAGAATTTTAAAAGACATATGCATGTAAGCACCTGTTAGACATTTAATAGCTCCATTTGGGTGAATGCCTACAGAGAAACTCCAAAGACATTACTCAGGGTGGAAGAAGACTTCCATTTACCATCTCCCCACCCACACTGGGTCTATCATTCCTTTCCTTATATCCCTAAGCTTTTCTTTTAAAATATTTTTCAGGGCGCTCAGTGGGTTAAAGCCTCTGCCTTCAGCTCAGGTCATGATCCCAGGATCCTGGGATCAAGTCCCACATTGAGCTCTCTGCACAGGGGGGAGCCTGCTTCTCCCTCTCTCTCTCTCTCTCTCTGCCTGCCTCTCTGCCTGCTTGTGATCTCTCTGTCAAATAAATAAACAAAACATCTTTAAAAAACATTTTTCATATTTCAAGGGCACACTTACACCCCCCACTCATACCAGGAAGCCCACCAGCCTTACATCCACAGGATCCTCCTATGAACCACAGTGTTTATCACTAACAGTCCTCTCTCCCATTCTTTCATATCCAGATTTAGGTTTCTGGAACCATCCCACACTCATAAAGTAGAGAAGGCCCATCAAGCAGAAAAAAGGGAAGTCTGTGAGAAGGATTAAAAAAAACCAGAAACTGACCGCTCAGGTAACCAATTCCTACCTACATGAAAGACAGCCAGGGGCCAAGCCTTTTAGGAGTTACCAGGATTTGGGCTTCTTCTCTCAGTTTGAACCATGTTTAGATCTGGGTGTTGCAACATCTGCCACACAGTTGGGATGCAGCAGATGCTCAGGAAATAACAGCAGCACAACTTAATGAATAACAGTAGCAAACATGTATTGAGCATTTATTTGTGCCAGGCCATTTCCTAATTGCTTTCTATACATTGACTTATTTATGCGCGCGCGCGCACACACACACACACACACACACACACACAAAAACACACAACCCTTAAAATGTAGGGTCCTCAGGAGGTTGATCTCGGATGGTCTGGCCTCAGAACCCCTGTTTTTAAACAACCACCATGGACAATATGGTTTTCTTATGTTTACTTCCTGGTTTATTTCTCTTTGATTTTCCTGAAATCTCTCTTTTTTTTTTTTCAGTTTTCTTATTGAAATATAATTGGCATATAACAACAACAAAAAAAAATGTAGGGTCCTCTTCCATAACGGAGGAAACTGAATGAATGAACCATGATGAGGCTTTGATGATTTGAGTCTAAAGAGAAATTCTAAAAAGCTTCCCCCCATAGGAACAGTAGGACCCAGAGTCCAAATCTTACTTCTAGTTCTGACACTTCCACCTCCCTGATAGCCTCTCCTGGTGAGGATAATATGAGAATCTCATTGTTAAGTAGGAAATGTGCCCTGGTGCTCCACATGCAAAACAGAGAAATAAAAGTTCCAATTGCTCATGCAGCCTGCATTCCAGATTTCTGATTTGCCGACCATTCTGACTATGGTCAGTCTTATCTCGTCAGCCTCAATGAATTCAGGATCACAGTTACCCTGGGTTCCAGTTCTGACCTATGGCAACCAACACATACTGCTGTCCAGTTCTCTCTTCCATATCACCAAAGACAAAAGCCAGTTGGTTGTCCTTGCCAGCCCAGGGCAGAAAACTGGCTAGGACCTTAGCCCTTCTAAAAGTGAGCTTTATTTGCCTGTGATCCCCTGCATAAGGGCCATGATACAAGAGTCTATATTTAGTCCAGCCACCTAATCCACCTCTCTGGATACTTTTGGGGCATTCTGACAGGAATTGAAAGATGCTTCAAAATTGCTTGGTAACCACTTATTTTTTCACTTATATCTTCCTTCTGGGCCTTTGTATTCGGGTAACACTGATCATTTTTCTGTCATAATCCTTTGCAAGAGGCTGGTGACATCATCTTGCAGGAACTGGCTTGAGTTTGATGTTTGTGGAAGACCCAGCCCTTACTTCAGAGATTACAGTATGAGTAGACCCTAAAGTAGTCTTAGTCTCTATGAAAAGAATCCATCAGATATGTGTCCACAGATCCTTATAACTTGAGAATCCATCCTACTCTCAAAGGCATAAAACATTAGGACCACCTACCCATCTTAAGTTGATGTGGTCAACACATTTTTGCCATCCTGGAGATTCACTCAGGTGTTGGGCACCAATAACTCAGAGTCCCATCGCCATCCTCATGTGCCTTCCAGAATGAGACCAGTGATGTCTACAACCTAACAAGGAAATCTTGAACACCAATGGGACACTGACCCATGGCAGACTTATTCAATAATTCAGTAAATACTTTTTGAATGCTAGTAGGTTCTGTTTTAGGTACTAGGTCTACATTGGTGAACAAAACCAATCCTAGTCCTTGTGGAGCTAGCCGCTAAGACAGACTCACCATAAATGTGAAAGAAAAGGGAATCAACATCAGATATGTGACCAAGTTTTGAGTTGAGGGATTTCAGAAAATAGATGTCTGATTCTTCTAATCTGCATCTAGCTGTTTTATGGTAATGTCCTCAGGACAATTTAAGGGGGAGGGTAGGACAATGGTTATTGAACACTTATAGAATCATAAGAGAAGCTTTAAAAAAAATCTAGGCATTCATGTATGAAAAACTCACAGCTAGTACCATATTCAATGGTAGAAAAACTGAGAGCTTTTCCCCTAAAATCAGGAACAAGACATGGGTGTCCACTCTCATCATTTTTATTCAATATGGTACTTGAAGTCCTGGCCACAACAATCAGACAAGAAAAATAAATAAAAGGCATCCAAATGGATAAAGAAGTAAAACTTTCACTATTTGCAAATGACATGATACTATATGACTATATGTAGGAAACCCTAAAGACTCCACCTCAAAACTACTAGAACTGATAAATGAATTTGGTAAAGTTGCAATATACAGAAATCTGTTGCATTTCTATATACTAATAATGACGTAGCAGAAAGAGAATTAAGGAAACAGTCTACTTACAATTGTGCCAAAAATAATAAAATACCAAGGGATAAACTTAGGCAACGAGGTGAAAGAACTGTACTCTGAAAGCTATACAACAAAGATTAAAGAAATGGAAGATGACACAAATGGAAAGATAATCCATGCTCATGGATTGGGAGAACAAATATTGTTAAAATGTCCATATTATCCAAAGCAACCACAGATTTAATGTAATCCCTATCAAAATACCAGTAGCATTTTTCACAGAACTAGAACAAATAATCCTAAAATTTGTATGGAACCACAGAAGACCATGAATAGCCAAAGCAACCCTGAAAAACAAACAAACAAACAAACAAACAAACAACAAAGCTGGAGGTATCACAATCCCAGATTTCAAGATATACCACAAATTTGTAGTAATCAAAACAATATGGTACTGGCACAAATATAGATACATAGATCAGTGGAACAGGATAGAAGCCTAGAAATAGACCCATGATTACATAGTCAATTAATATTCCACAAAATAGGCAAGAATATGCAAAGAGAAAAAGACAAGTCTCTTCAACAAATGGTGCTGGGAAAATTGGACAGCTACATGTGAAAGAATAAAATGGAATCATTTTTTTACACCATACAAAAAAATAAACTCAAACACCTAAATGTAAGACCTGAAACCATGCAAATCCTAGAAAAGAACACAGGCAATAATTTCTTTGTCATTGGCTGTAGCTACATTCTTCTAGATATATCTCCTAAGACAAAGGAAATCAAAGCAAATATATATTGGGAATACATAAAAATAAAAAGCTTCTGCACAGCAAAGGAAACAGTTAACAAAACAGAGACAACCTACTAAATTGAAGAAGATATTTGCAAATGATATAGCTGATAAAGGGTTAGTATACAAAATACATAAAGAACTTAATGCAACTCAACACCAAAAAAAAAAAAAAATCCACAAATAATCCAATTAAAAAATGGGCAGAGGACATGAGAGGACATCTCTCCAAAGAAGACATCCAGATGGCCAGCAGACACATGAAAAGATGCTCAACATCACTCAGCATCAGGGAAATGCAAATCGAAACTATAATGAGATACCACCTCACACCTGTTGGAATGGCTAAAATCAAAAACACAAGAAACAACAGGTGTTGGCAAGGATGTGGAGAAAAAGGAACTCTTGTGCACTGCTGGTGGGAATGCAAACTGGCGCAGCCACTGTGGAAAACCATATGGAGTTTCCTAAAAAAATTAGAAACAGAATTATGGTATGAGCCAGTAATTCCACTAATTGGTACCTACCCAAAGAATACAAAAATACTAATTCAAGAAGATATATACACCCTTAAGTTTACTGCAGCATTATCAATGGCCAAATTATGGAAGCAGCCAGATGTCCATCAATAAGTGAAAGGATAAAATGTGGAGATTATATATATATATATATCTCAACCATAAAAAAGAATGATATTATGCCATTTGCAACAACCTGGCTGGATTTAGGTAGTATAATGCTAAGTGAAATAAGGTAGTCAGAGAAAGACAAGTATCATAAGATTTCATTCTACCAGATGGGAGATGGGAGGGGATGATGGGTGAAATAGGTGATGAGGATTAGAGAGTAATCATCATGAGCACTAGGTAATGCATAGAACTGTCGAATCGCTATACTGCACACCTGAAACTAATATAACACTATGTTGATTTTACGGGAATTAAGATAAAACAATTCTAGGCATTAGGTTTTTGGTTTTTTTTTAATTTATTTATTTGTCAGAGAGAGAGGGAGAGAGCGAGCCAGCACAGGCAGACAGAGTGGCAGGCAGAGGCAGAGGGAGAAGCAGGCTCCCTGCCAAGCAAGGAGCCTGATGTGGGACTTGATCCCAGGACGCTGGGATCATGACCTGAGCCGAAGGCAGCCGCTTAACCAACTGAGCCACCCAGGCGTCCCAGTTTTTTTTTTTTTTTTTTGATTGCTGTTTTTGTTGTTGTTGTTCTTAAGGCCCCACAGGTGATGCCAGGGTGGAACTAAGTTTAAGAAGTGATACCTAGGTCTTCCTCCCCCAATCTCCCGGAGATTCATATTAATTCACTTTGGTTGCATCTTTGCTTTAGTAGTTTTAAAAGTTCCCCAGGTGTTTGTAACATGTAGCATAGTTTGGGAACCAGTAGTGCAGTGGTTTTCAGACTTGAGTATGTATCAGAATTACCTAGAGGGTGAGTTAAAGCACAGATGATTGGGCTCTATCCCCAGAGTTCCTGATTCAGTAGGACTGGGGTGGGGCATGAGAATTCGCATTCATATAGGTTACCCCAGGATGCTGATGTTGGTACAGGGGTCACACTTTGAGAACCACTAATATAGACAATTTTCCCCATGTGTTTGCAATCTATGACCCTTCTTTTTGTAATAGCATCTTGGTTTTTCTTTGAGGAAGCAGCCCTCCATTTTCAGACCACATTTTTGGGTATAACACATACTTCCCTGTCCACCCTCCACTCGAAGCACGGGTCCATGAACCTGGGCTCAGCCAGTCAGTCACAGGGACTGATTCAAATTTAACACATGACCCAATTTTAGCCAAGGAGCATAAACCGTGAGAGCTTAACAAGAAGTCCTGGGATGGCAGCAATCTCTTCCCACGAGATTTCTAAGTTGGTGGAATGTTAGCCTGAAGCAGCTGGAGACCATCTGGCCATAACCACATAAGAAGAAGCTGCCTGAGAATAAAGTCAACATGGAGGAAAGAGATAAGAAAGCCAGAGATAGAGATGAGAGACTGAGAGAGACTGAAAGACAGACAAGTTGGGGGAGAGGTCTGATGATATTAACTGAATAACTAGATAAATTTTTTTCCCAAAGGCTTACTGTACCTTGGACTATGCACACCCAGATAAACTCCTTTTTGCATAAGACAATTGAATGTCTAATTTCAGGGTTTCAAACACCTACCCATCCATTCCCAAAGTTCAGGCTAAGAACCCCTGAGCTACAGCATATATTTTTAGAGTGTTCCTAATTTCCAAACAGATGGCTGAGCTTCATTCTTATTTGGCAGAGTCTGTCTAGGTGGGGCCTCCTCCAAAGTCCATTAGGCTTTCTATCCACTTGTGTGTCCACTTCATGTCTTGTCTGCATTCTATGCTACAGTGAACCCCAAAGAATTCCTGCTGGTCTCAGCCTACAGACCTACTGGGCCTGCAGACATACACTATAATGTGGGGCCTGAGACCAGGGACTAAAGGCACTGCCCTCTCCTCCGTGTCAGCCACAGGCTTCAGTAACACTGGAGGTTGGTGACCTCAGACATCTGCCCTATCCACCAACAGACATATGTCCAGTGTTGTCCTTTAGGCTTCTTCTCTTCAGATTTGCAAGCACAGAGTTCTTCAAAATCACCTCCACACATTTCTTAGCGTGAGCCCAGCTGGAGACAGTGCCCCACCTCAGATCAGGTAGAGCACACACCTTCTACATACCAAGCCTTCGTAGTCACTGTGAGGGCTGTGGACGTGACTCCTGGTGAATGTGGAGACAGACCCGGCTTTCCTCCTGCCCCCTGGCCAGTCCTGTGCCTGCTTTTTCCTCCTCCAGCAAGGACTCTGACTTTTAGCACCCACTCCCAGAACCTGATCCAGATTCAGATCTACAGTTACTTTTAAAGCTCTGCAAGAGATTTCAGTGTCAAGTCAGGGCTAAGAACCACTGACCTTGGGGCTCATGGCCACCTACACGCTGGGATAACTTCCTGCATGGTTGAGGTGGAGTTTAGAGACATACACACTGGGATATTTTCACTTCCTCAAACCCACAATTGGCCCTTCATTCATTCTTCTGCCGCCTGTTTTTCTCTCCAGGGGCTAATTGCAAGTCCCTTAGTCCTCATCTTCCCCATGTGGACTTCTGACCTCTGAACTTCCTGATTGTGGATACCAGGGTGATTTATAACTTTCCTCCAATTACCCCATCCTGATTCCCATTTATGACTGTGGCTCAGAACTCTAAGATGGTGACTGAATGTTTATTCAACATATGGTGGGTTTTTGAACATCTATCTGCAAGTCACTTAGCTCAATTGTATACGGGGGTTTGGGAAATTTATATGGGAAACAAAAATTGAATAAGACATGTACCCTGAACAAAGACAAAGAAGAATGGGGTGAGTTCTGGGAGAAATACATTTCAATTTTTTCTTCAGCAGAAAAAGGGAACTAAAGGCAGACCAGGACTGAGGCATAGGTAGAGGTTTTGTCTTTATGTGAAAAAGAAGAACTGAGATAATCATCACCAGTAACCAGAAACTCTTCAGATTAGAGATTGGAGGTGCAAAGTGTGCATTACTTCTGTATTTAATTTGAACTCCAAATATGTCTTACAGAACTAGATAATGTTCACATGGGTAACTATTCCCAGGCAATATGTGCCATTTTAATAGTAATGTCTACAGAAAAAGGCATGAGTGCCAGCATTAGGCATGGTAATCTCTTCTCTGTTGTGTGGTTTCCCCACTGCACCATTGCTGGCCCTCTGGGGGCCACAGACTCTAGTGACGAAAGCATCCCTAAGTTCATCCCATATGTGTAAATGGGTTCCTCCCTGCGTGCCCACCTGACACCTGTCTGCCTCTTTCTGCCACCTCACTCACACTCAAGAACATGAAGCCCCAACATATCCTGTCAGTCTTCCTCTTTGTTTTCAGGAAGGAAGTCTCACTGATCACTCTCTGGACCGAACCAGGCCCCAGGGAGGGAGGGGGAGGTCTAGGCCATATCGATGAAATCAGTGGGATTTCACTGAGGACAGAGGTGTCTCCCCAGAGCAGTCAAAGCTGTCGTCCCATGGAGACAAAGAGGGAGAGCTGCGGGCAGTGAGGACAGGTTGCTGGAGATCTGTGCTGAGCAGCCGCCTGAGCTCAGGAGGAGATAGGCTATTTATCAAAGTGAAAGATGACTGATGCTGGAGTTGCTAAAAACAAGCCCTTCCAGGTTTTATCTACTTCCAGAAATGCTTACTTCGAAGTAGGTCGAGGTGTTCCTGAAGTAGGGCAGTAGCAAGTGCCTGTCTATTGCTTTGACTGAGTTCCAATTCAGGGAGGCTGACCACCGCTATGCGGTCATCGCAAGGGATAGCCGTTTTGGTCCGACCCTCGGCGCCACCTGCCCTCCCCCTCCCGGTGCAGGAGGAGCAGGGGCAGCTGGTAGACCCACGGGGGTGCCAGGCAGACCTTTCTCATACATCAGATGCAAAGTGGATTTTGCTTTGACATAATTCAGGTCAGTTTATTGAAGATTTCAATAATCAGAGGAATGTGGAAGGCACTGCCCATCCCAAGTAAATGTGAGGTATTTAGTCCACGTGCCCCCAGAAAAGACTTTCTGGGAAACAGGAATACGAAGATTTCCTCAGTCAAAACTCCTGACTGACATCAGAACACTATTCCCTGTTCCCATCCTCAACTTCCTGCTAAAGCTTAAGTCAGCTTCCACTACAGTTTTTAGGGGATGGAGAACACAATGAACCTGGTGCTTCACACACAGACTACTTAGAGGCCCTTAAGGAATGGTCCTCCTCCCTCCCTCCCTCTCTCCCTCCCTCCCTCCTTCGCTTCTTCCCTCCTATCGATATTTACCGAGAACTTCTCATATGCCAGCCACTGTTCTAGACGCAGGGGTTAGAGTAATGAGTGAAACAGACAACACCCCAGCACTTGTAGGGGACATTGAGGGGGTGGGACAGTGGGAGGAACAGACCATAAATGTCAACAAATGTTACCATGTGGTGATAAATGCAAAAAGTAAAACAGGGAAGGGGGTACACAGCGCAATGGGAGGGTGGGATTTCACCAGGTGACATTTGCGTGGAGACACGAAGGACGTGTGGCAGCCAGCCATCCAGGTATCTGAGGACCTGCAGGGTCTGGAGCGTCCCAGGCAACGGAACAAAAAGTGCGGGTGCCGGGGAAGAGTGTGCGTGGCTTGACGGGGGAGTAGCTCCATCAGGCCGGCTGGTCATGAGAGTGGGAGCACGGGCTAGGTAGAGGATGGCCCCACTAAACCAGTCCACATCCTAATCCTTGGAACCTGGAAATGTTATCTTCTACAGCAAAAGACACTCTGCAGATATGAGTAAGTTAAGGACCCTGAGATGGGAGATTATCTTGGAACAGGGAACACAATCACACGAGTCCCTAAAAGCAGAGCCCCTTTCCAGCTGTGGTTGGAGGGAGACAAGACTGTGGAATAAAAATCTGACATGCAACTCTGTGGGCTCCAGAGATGGAGTAAGGACCACAAGCCAAGGAATGCAGGCAGGTCCTAGAAGGTGGGAAGTCGAGGAAACAGCTTCTCCCCCAAAGCCTCCAGGAGAAATGCAGCCCACCTGACACCTTGATTTTCGCCCGGTGACCCCTGCATGGGGCTTCTGACATTCAGAACTGTCAGCGAGTAGGTGTGTGTTGTGTGCCGCCCTAAGTTTGTTGTGATTTGTCACTGCGTAAAGGAAGACCTAGCAGATGACGTCTGAGAGCTGGCTCTGGGTCAGGATTGGTATGAGCTGCCCTGCAGCCCCAGGAATGACTTGGGGTCTAGTCAAAGTGAGACAGGAGCCAGGGGTCTGTTTTGTGCTGAGAAGGCTCTTCAGCCCCCACACGTAAGTCTCTCTTGGCCCCTCTGAGCAGAAAGGGAGGAAACCAGAGCGCTCGTGGCCTACAGGGCCTTGTTGAAGGTGAGGCAGGTGACCCTATGGAATCCGCGGCACTGGCTGGGACTAGGGTGCGGTGGTGGGAAACCTGACAGCCCAGTCCTATCCCCGGCGCGAGGACAAAGAGACAGACAGGCTGCTCAGTGAGGGGCCAGCCTCTCTGCTCCCCAAAGACAAGCAGCCGGTAGGAAGTACAGCACCAGATAGAGGCTCACAGACTTTTTACACGTTGCCGGGTTTGGGTTCAGGTTGCCTGCAGGGGTCCCGGATGAGGGGAAGTTGTTCTCAAAGTTCAAGCGACACAGGGGAAGGCATTGAAGGGGCGAGAGGAGGGTCCCGACCACTGTGTCCGGCCAGGCAGCATCCGAAGGCCACAGACAAAGGCCACTCCGGGTGCCTCCGGGGGCTGCTGGTGGCAGCCTGTAGGACCCTTTTACTTCTGAGCTCTCCCGAGCGCATAGGGCAGGCATGTTCCCAGCAGCCAGACCACCAGCGCCCTGTTCCTTCTCTGCTTCGAGAGCCCCATCCCATGCTAGCGCTTCGGCCCCTTTGTTCTCTTGGAGGGTAGTGGTTTCAGCTAAGCTAGCTCTTGTAAGAGCAAGCTGCACTGTCTTCTTTTGGGGGGATATTCGGATTGCTGGGGTGACCTCCCCTCCAGCCTCTTCTCAGAAGGCACAGGCCGTGGCAGCCTCTCTTCTCTGGGACTGAATCCCGAAGCTCTCATCCCAGCTCCGAGCCTCATCTTCTGGCTCAGGAGGTTCCGAGGAGCTAGGCGGCTACTTGAGTCTTGCCCTCCCCACCTCGGGATGAGAAGGAGCCTCATCTTCACGCAGACCTCACAGATTTGCAGTGGACACCAGAAGGCAGGAAAACATGCTCTTGAAATGGGCGTTTGGCCTGAGCTAAGTCACAGCAGGCTGGCTCCAGAAAGGAAAAAGGCAGGATCTCTCGGGAGGGCCCCGGGGAAATCCGTTCTCCCCCTTGACAGCACATGTCCTCCTCCTGCTTCAGCTGTACTGGGAGGCGGTGCCACACGGGGCTGTGTTTAGGGGAGGTTGTGGCCTGGCCTGACACCTTCCTATGTGAGGCTTCAATTCCAAGCCCTTTCATGTCCTAAATAATATTGGATGGAGAGTAGACCGCTGCAGGTTGGACATTGCGCCCGGAACAAAGTAGGCCTGGGGCTCCCGTTCCAACTACCCTTGCTTCCTTTTATTCTTTTTTTTTTTTTTTTGCTTCCTTTTTTTCTTAAAAAAAAAAAAAAAAAAAGTGAGGGGGTGAGGAGTGTGGACTGGATGGCCCCTACATCTCCCACTTCCTGAAACTCTGTCTGGTGTGGGCTCCCAGACTGTTGGTCAATACTCACTGTTCTGGCCCATCCCATTGAGGCGGGATATCCCCACACCCACCCCAGCACACGACGACACCTCGCACGGCCCTGCATCCCACAGGTCTGCCCGCCTCTACGGTGTGATCCCAGTGCTTCCTTCAATGACCACTGTTCATCGCTAGAAGAAAATAGGTCACTGAGAGGGGCAAGCCAGGGAATAACTTTGAATTTTCCGTTCAACTATTATCAGATAGGATCTCACCCCTCAGGTAGAAGGTAAAAGAAAGTTAGAAAAGAGGAGTAAACCATTATTTGGGGGGAGGGGAATCATAGAGACAAACAGACCTGCTGGTAGTAGCCTGGGGGAAGGGCCCAGGATAAGCCAGGAATAGAAACTGAGGGAAGTGGGGTGCAGGTTAGAGACATTACTGGGCCCTTTGCAGAACCTATGCATGGGAGGAGGGTGCCTGGGTGGCTCAGTTGGCCAAGTGTCTGCTTTTGGCTCAGGATCTTGGGATCAAGCCCCACATCGGGCTCCCTGCTGAGCAGGGAACCTGGTTCTCCCTCTGCCTCTCTGGCTTGTGCTCCCTCTCTCTTGCTCATCCTCTTTCTATCAAATACATAAAATCTTTGAATATGCATGAAACTAGAAACCGAACCTGGACTCTGTGAACAACCCTGGAAAGGATTCCAGTTGGAAATACCCTAGACTCACTTCTGTGAAGCTGTCAGAGCCGGGACGAAGAGCAGGTAGGGAGACCAACATTAACTGACCTCTGGGGAAGTCCTAGGCTGGGAAGTCTAACACGGAGGAAAGCAGCACTGTTGCCCCTTTTCATAGACTTTGGGGATCTTGCCCAAGAACATGAGCTAGCCAGCAGCTGAGCCGGGATTCAGACCTAGGTCAGGACTCCTGGTGCCTCCACACCTGTCATCGCTCATCTTTCGACCTGCTGCTACAATCCGCGGCAAAGCCTCGTGGTAGCCAGGCCTCGTGTTTCATCCTAAACATGTTTCATCCTAAAACAACAACATGACCAACCTTACAGTTTAAAAGCACTTGCACTGGGGTGCCTGGCTGGCTCCGTCAGTACAGCATGTGACTCTTGATCTCAGGGTTGGAGGTTCGAGCCCCATGTTGGGTGTAGAGATTGCTTAAAAAAAAAAAAAAGAGGGGCTCCTGGGTGGCTCAGCGGGTTAAAGCCTCTGCTTTCGGCTCAGGTCATGATCCCAGGGTCCTGGGATGGAGCCCCGCATCGGGCTCTCTGCTCTGCGGAGAGCCTGCTTCCTCCTCTCTCTCCCTGCCTGCCTCTCTTGCCTACTTGTAATCTCTGTCTGTCAAATAAATAAATAAAATCTAAAAAAAAAAAAAAAAAGTCTAAAGAAACCAAAGCATTTTTACTTAACAAGGCCACCTACGAGCCTTGCAGCAACTCTGAGATACCGGTATTTTTATCAGCTTCCCTTTGCATAGGTGTGGGAACTAAGATAAAGGGACCCTCCACTCATTCCACACCCTGTCCTCATCCTAGCTCATCTGGCTCCCTGAGAACCAGATCCTCGCCTGTTTCCTCAAGGATGTGTAAGTACACTTCTAAGAAAAAGAAAGATGACTGTAATGCATTAGATTGAACCATTTCAAATTGCTGATATTCAACCATTTTTTACTAACAAAAATGCCAATTTCTTGTGGTTCAACCTGATAAATTAGACCTTGAAATGAAGACACTGACGCTAAGGGTGGATTTAAGGATTAAGCATAGGACCCCTAGTTTCATCGCTCTTGGCTACTAAAGATGCTCACCTGATATAGAGAGAAAAAAGCAGACGTCCTTAGGCCTGGAGGGGATCGTGCAGGTAACTCAGGAGGATAGGGACTAAGGGTCGTAAACATGCTCTTTTAGAATAAGCAGCAATAGGAATGACTGTAGGGAATACCTAGAAAGAAAGATGAGCCCACAGAGAGGCTCC
Organism: Mellivora capensis; assembly: GCA_004024625.1. Classification (NCBI taxonomy): domain Eukaryota; kingdom Metazoa; phylum Chordata; class Mammalia; order Carnivora; family Mustelidae; genus Mellivora; species Mellivora capensis. Next base: position 117,391 of record PISX010003998.1, read on the forward strand.
GAGGGGAAGTTGGTTGCCTCTAAGCTGTGCCCAGAGAGGAGAAGACTAGATCAGAGGTGCGGGTGAGGGACTAGAAGGGGGTACTGGGTGTGCAGGGGGGAAGCTGGATAGCTGCAAGTTCCTAGATCAAAGGATGGTTAACGCCTTCAACTCTGGTCATGATCCCAGGGTCCTGGGATTGAGTCCCATATCGGATCCCCTGCTTGGCATGGAACCTGGTTCAGGGAGCCTGCTTCTCCCGTTCCCACGCCCCCTGCTTGTGTTCCCTCTCTTGCTGTGTCTCTCTCTAATAAATAAATAAAATCTTAAAAAAAAAAAGAGGACTTCTAAAGCCACACAGACATAATCACTTTAAACAAGTTAGGATTGTTGAATTTAATCCAAAATATTTTGTTTTGTCCTAAGGAATTAATAAAAGATATATGTAGAAGAGGTACAGAAAAACTGTACCTTAGGAAATAAGTATCTAACATTTTATATGCAAATTACTTTGTTCTAGATAAAAATCAGGAGATGCAGCATGAGAATTAGGATGGGGGGTGGGTTTCAAGTAGGGGAATGGAGACAGGAGAACAAGAGGAGGGATGGGCAGGAAGTATCTGGGTTGGTTTCAGCATGAAGAAAGAGGAATTCCTCACCATTAGAATCGCACTAAAATGCAGCAGGCTTCTTGTGGAAGTGATGAGCTCCCTCCCGGTCTTTGGGAGTGCTCAAGTAAAGTCTGGCTGGACCGTCAGACATGCAGAGGAGGCTCCCTATATTAGGGGAGAGTCAACCAGAGGACCTGTAGTGTGCTTTTCAATTCTAAGCTTCCAAGAGTCCATAAGAGCCAATATTCTGAAATGAAAGGAGATCTAATCGAGGGCCACTTTTATTCAATTATAAAAAGAGAAATCTTAATTCTAGCTTTTAATAATTCTGAAAAATGACCAAGAACTCCTTTTAGAATCTCTACCAATGCCTCTCCCTGTGTCTTAAAACACACTTTTCTTTGAGAAGTGTCAGCACTCAAGTTTGTTCCATTTCTCATGCAAATGCACTATTTTTTGGTTTCCCTTGTTCTTATCCAGCAGTATTGTGTGTTTTAAGGACAACTTCACTGCCATTTTTCACTGCAAACATCCTGTATTCAGCTATGTTATTCTTAAACACGATTTTGTGGGCTAGACTGGGAACCCGTTCCCACCCCCACACATCGCTCTCACCTGATAGTGGCTGTTCCTAATGCAGAAAGACCCTGAAAGCTAAGACACAGGCTTTTGGCAGATTCTCCAGGAGTCAGGAGGCAGGAGGAACCTTTTAGTCTCTGGATCTGACAGCAGAGGGGACAGGAAAGGCCCATTTTGGTTCCTGGCAGCAGAAAGTACAGGAAGTTCCCATCCTGCAGAAAAATCTGCAGGACAGGCTGGCCCAGCTCCAGGGTTAGGCCGGCCCCTATCAGAAGTGGCCCCGGTTCGGCCTACTATCCGGAGGGCTGATCGGAGTTTTTCTGCCCCAGCCGGGGACACCAGGATCTTTCTAGCGGGCAAAGCACCCACAGGCTAAAACCTGTGTGTCTGTTGCTACTAACTCGGGGGGAGGGGGGCACAGGAGGCCAGAGGTGGGAGGGAGAGTAAGAAAGCAGCGTGTCTGGCCACCTCTCTCTAAATGTTCATCCAGCTCGACTGCCCTTAAATAAAGGGCAGCCTCATCAGATGGAGGCACAATGAACTTGAGTGCCCGTCCCAATTGGCTTCAGAGTTAGGAGGTCACAACTCTGGTTCTTCACCTCTGGTGAAAAGGGTGACCTCAGGAAACGGACGGACTTGGCTTCAAATCGAGGTCCACCACTTGCAAGCTACGTGAATTTGGGCAAGTTACCTAATCTTTGCAAGACTCACTTTCCTTGTGTATAAAATGGGAAAATAGTGTTGTTACTCATCTTCAGACACTAATCCAGAAACCTGGCCCACAGGAGACTCAGGCATTTTAATGAGTTGGCTACAGACTTCATGTAAGTCAATAGCGTCACGGACTGGCTCAGCATCTTCAAGCTGTTGGCGCCATGGGCCTCTAGAGCCCAGGTGTCTGCCACTGTCCTATACCTTCATACCCTCCACAGCCTGGGCAAGCCGGTCCTGAGGCCAGCAGGGTGATGACGGGGAACTCATCAGGAGATGCCACAGGAAAGCAGTCCCTGCAAAGAAGGCCACTGCCCCTTGCCTCCAGGACATCAGTTCGTACGGCTCACCTCCCTGGCCTCGGTTTTGCTAAGCCAAGAGGCCTTTCCTTATTGTTTCTCCAGGCACACAGCTGGAGTCAGAGACGCTGTGCAGGAAAGGAAAAGGGACACAGATCTCTCATCTGGGTGCATAGAGAAAAACCTAGACTGGCTTTTGGAGCCTGGGGCAGAGGCACTCAGGACTAATGCTGTTCTCCCTCCCATTTAAACCAGTTTTAAGTATACAGTTCAGTGGCTTTGAGTCACAACATGCCCATTGTGTGACCACCAACATCATCCATCTCCAGAACTTTTTTCAAGTTGCAAAACTGAAACTCTGTACCCATGAAACACTAACTCCCATTCCTCTTCTTCCAACTGCTCATAACAATCATTCTGCTTTGTTTCTACGAATTTGACGACTCTAGGTACCTCATGTATGTGGAACCATATGGTATTGGTTCTTTGGTGACTGTGGTTTATTTCACTTAATATAATGTCTCCTTTGCCCATTTTTATTCATTTTTTATTTTATTTTTAAAAAATATTTTATTTATTTATTTGACACAGATAGAGAGAAAGAGTGAGAGCACAAGCAGGGGGAGCAGCAGGCAGAGGGAGAGGGAGAAACAGGCTCACTGTTGAGCAAGAAGCCTGATGTGGGACTCAATCCCAGGACCCTGGGATCATGACCTGAGCCGAAGGCAGACACTTAATCAACTGAGTTACCCATTTTTAAATTTAAAAAAAAAAAAATTTTTTGTTTTTGTGTTGTAGGGGTTCTTTATATAACTTGCATATTAATCCCTTCCAATTCATCTTTACTGTCTCCTAGTAAAGGCAGCTGACCCCCTAAATCAGGAACTCTCAACACTCGTGGAACATCAGAATTACCAAGGAACCGAGGAAATACTGACGCCTGGGACCTGGGTGGTTCTGAATTAACTGGTATGTGGTGGGCATGTAAGGCATCAGAAGACTTCGCAAAAGTCTCCTTCGAGCGGTTCTCAGATGTATCCGGGGTTGAAACCACTGCTCCAAAGTCTGCCCCACGGGAGGCGCTGCCCTCCCCCACTCACTGCTGAGAAAGTGAGAGGGGATAGATTAGGAAGAGGAAGAGGAATGACGAGGCCCCCCGCACCCAAGCCCAGGGAGGATGGCAGCAAAGTCATAGGAAAGGCAGGCCCCCCTCACTTGGTCACACAGTGCTATCATCAGCCCTGCCGCCGATGTATCAGAAGGAAACAACCAACCACTGTCTCCTGAGAAGGCGCAGGAATGACAGACAAGAGAGAAGCCTCGAGCTACCCAGAAGCCCGATGGGCAGAGTGCACGGTGGAAAGCTCTGGGCAGGGAGGCGGGAGCCTTGGTTCTACTCCAGCTTTGCCGTCAACTTTCTCTGTGGCTTCTGAGAAGCCAGCTCACTTTCCTGTGCCCAGGGGTGCCCCTAGAAGAAAGGAAACTGGGTAGTGCCCTGCTTCTTAGCCCTGGCTGGACCTTGGATTCACCTAAGGAGCATTTAAAAAACACTGACCCTCAGGTCCCACTTCAGAAATTCTGAAAGCAGTAGTTTTAGGTGGTGACTGGATGTTGTCGTTTGGTAAAGTTTCCAGGTGATTCTACACAGCTAGGGTTGAGAGCCATGGTCTAGTCGTTCTCCCACGTGCCCTCCTCAGTGTTAACATTCCAAGGGTCTTCTGCCTCCATTTCTGGGGGCGATGGTCATGGCCTGAGCACTCACGTGGCGCTTGGCGCATCCTACAGATACTGCCCTCTCACAGCCCACAGGCACACTGACCTGATGCTCTCTGCAAAGGTGAAGAGGACTAGTTCCCTTCTAAGAACTGAAAAAGAAACAGATTCTGACCTCTAGTGACCTGGGATGAGGCCACAACCCCAGAAGAATGTTTTATTCTCAGTCCAGCTGTGCATTGTGAAGAGGAGCGCCTGCCAGAGACAGATCAGCTGGGAGGAGAAAAGGCCAGGTGGCCGGCAGGCAGATGGGCCGGATGGGAGAAGGAGCTTCTGCTAAGAGGCCAATACTTCCGGCAGGCCCTGCAGAGGGAGGCACTTTCCAAGCTGGGCGGGGGGGAGGTGCACGAGGGCACAAACTTTCAGAAGAGTCCTTGTTAGGGTCCTAAGGGCTGCTCCATGGTGCCCCAACTGCCAAGACTTGGACCCCCAGGTGTACTGAGCCCATACGGGGGAGAGGGTGGTGGGAGCTCACAGGCTGCCCTCTGAAGGCCCCTCTCAGTGGCCTATGCTTGGAGAGAGGGGAACCAGCCTGCGGTGTGTACTTCACATCACCCCGCCCCTCACAATTCTTGCCCCATTGTGCCCCAGTTTCCCCTCAGTCAGACTTCCAACAGAGCCACATTCCTGAGTTTCATGGATCGTCTCTTGCCTGATACCATGCGTTTCTCCAGTGGTAACCTCAAAGGACCCAGGGGCTGTACCCACAATTCAGTAGGGGATGGCTGAACTGGGGGAGAGGAACGTGTGTGTGTGTGTGTGTGTGTGTGTGTGTGTGTTTTAGAGAAGAGAATCAGGTTTTAGTTCCCAATTTTCTCCTGGTGGAAAAAACACCGGGGCCACTCTTGGAGGAGTCAGGCAGCATGAATAATGCAACCTGCTACCGCCATCTGGTGGATAAAAGGAGGAAGTCAGGCTGTGGAGGCGGACCAGATGGAATTCGAGAAGCAGGACTATTTCAGAAGTGACCTTAGCCCCCTCAGTTCCTACCAGGAAGTATGTAGTGGGTCTCCGTGGTGACCCTAGTGTCCCTGCCTCCCAACAGGTCCCTACCCTCTTTCCATGTCATAAATACCCAGCATGGGTCTGCACAGAAGTCTCCCCTGATATAGATCATCTGGCCAGTTAAAGAAAATAAGCTCAGAACCAGGAGAACTTGGTGTCGCTCTCTAGGCCTCAGCTTACTCAACATAATGACTCAGTGAAAGCCTTCAAAGCCCCTGGCAGCCTTGTCTTTTGAAGTTAGTGGTTCTCATACTAGAGTGAGCATCAGAGTCCCTGGAGGGCTTGTTAGAACACAGACCATTATCCCCCCACCCCCAGGCGTTCCTGTCCCAGTAGGTCCAGAGCAGAGTCTGAGAATTTGCATTTCTAAAGGTTCCCGAGGTATGCCGATGCTGCCAATCCAGAGATACCCTTCACCTTGGAGAATCACTGTTCTAAGTAGTTCAGTCTCCTTGGTGTGAGGGGAAAGTGGACAAACAAACAGGGAGTTTACAGAAAATAAATAACAGAGCTTATATAAAACAGAAGCCAGGGCTCAAATAACTTATCCATTAGAGCTCCGTAAGTAAATGTCTTGAACTGTGGCAGGGCTGAGGGGAGCGTCAAACCCACTGGGGACCCCAGCATAGCTCTGGAGCAGGAGTGTGGGTCAGCGCAGAAGGGAGAAGGCTAGGTGCTGGCCACAGGTACAAGAAGACTTTTCTGAATGTCACGGGAGAGCTGAAAGAGGTCTTAGAGGCCATCCAATTCAAGTTTCATTTTAAGATGGACTCACAGAGGTTACATGACTTTTCCAAAGCCACATGGCCACTCGGTAGCTCTTTCTCTTCACATTCCCAACCCGTTCCCTTCACAAGCAGATCCCAGAGGAATCCCACAAGGCCCAATGGGTTCATGAGACAGGTTAGTTCTGTGCCATTCTGGGGTTAGGGTGGGCCAGCACCCCAGCGGCCCTCTGCACGTGCCCGCCCCCTCAGTTCCCCGTACCTTTCACCAAGGGGAAGAAGCAGTCCATCTCCACGCTGCTTCGGGAATGGGAGATGCACAAGGCGCTGCTGGGAACCAGGCCCTCCTGGGGGGGGCTCCGTTCTGTGGTGCGGACCAGACACCAGCCCGGCCGCTCGCTGGGCCGCTCCAGCAGTTCCACCGTCTGCCCCACCTGGATGCTCAGCTCGCTGCTGTGGCCCGCATTGAAGTCCTGGAGGACCACGGTCAACTCACATCCGCCAGAGAGCTTGGGGTAGGGTGTGGAGTGAAATAGGGGACAGGGGATGGTGGGCCAGAGGGGAAGGGAGGAAGGATGCGTGCAGAGGAAAAGAGGAAGAGAGGAAGACAAAGGGGGAAAGATGGGATCCAGAGTGGAAAGAAGGCAGAAGATGGAAAAGGGAGTGGGAATGGGAAAGAAAACAAGAAAATAAAGTAATTGACACAATGCCATTCAATCATCCTGCCGCTCTAGCTCGGGCCACAGTCTGGAGCTTGCCCAGGACCAAGCCTGATTCTAAATCCTTCTTGTTTGCCTAGAGTTATTCTCATTTTCCCTTGCTAAGCTTCCAGCTAACTGTGCCCTTCACCCCCTTCTCCAGTAAGTCTCTTCACTTCTTTACCCCATCCCTGCCCCTGTGACCTCCCTCTGATTCTGCCTTGGCACCATTTCTAACTCACTCATTTTTACATGCTTCTAGTTGAAGTTTGGGAATAATGGAAGAGACGATCTTCCTCCCCCTAACCTTTGCAACCTTCCCTGTCCCATCCGCCGAAAACAGAGGCTGCTAGTTATACAAAAAAAGAAGGAGGCATCGAGTCAAAGGAGAAGCAGAACAGAAGAAGAATAGAATTGGCTTCCCTTAGCCCAGCCATTGGGAACCAGGGAAAAGAACGGGAAGGGAAGAAGAGGGGTCACATCGTCCTTAGGAACCATTCTCAGTGCCCCGTCATGCCCTCCCCCTGGGCCTGGCCCTTCCCCACTGGACTGGTTCTGGGGCAGAACCAACACAACTGGTGGGAGAGACCCCAGGATAAGAACCACCTCTTCTAGCTGAACACCAAGACCTTCACTTCTCACCATGAGGAACCACGAGTTATTACTTTGTCTCACAGAGCCAAGCACAAAGCCTCTCCCTTGAAACAGCAGCTGCCCCTGAATCTCTAATGGAAGCCTCCAGGGCCCGAGTCTGCACCAGCTGCCCTACTCATGCACTAGTCCAAATACATGGCATATCCTGGGAGGCTTCCGCTGAACGGAAAACACAGCGAGCACCCAGTAAGTGCTGAATCAACAGTCCCACCAGGCCCCAGCGTTCTGCACTCAGGACTGAGAGAATTTCCTATTACAGGAACTTGAACGTCACAGTGGGCTTGAGAAGGCTCAAGCATGCATCAGACGGACATCTGCCCTATGTATCACCATCAATCACTGGGCAGGGAGCCTGCTTGAAGCACATGTCCGTGGATGGGCATGGTGCTGCCACGGAGACTGGAGCAGGAGGAGAAATTTGCAGGACAGAAGTTGGAAGAGGAAAAGAGACAGAAGTAGAAAACACACGTGTTGGCTCATTTCCCCATTTAACTTTCTCCGTGCCATCAAATGCACAGACTCTCCCCCCACCCCACCCCGTCCCCTTCTGGCACTCTCTTCCCCAAAGCATCATTTTGAGAAGGATGTTGTGGGATGGTGATACCTTAGGTCTGTAGACTTGAGTACCTTCACATTAACTCTCCACTTGGTCCTCACAAAGACCAGGTGTGTCACCATCTCCGCCTCACCCATCAGAACTTTAAGCTCAGAAATGTCAAGACCATTGGTTGGCACAACGAGCATGCATAAAAGGTGCCTAAGGAGTTTATTAAACATGCAGATGGTTTGGCTGGTCCCTCGCTTGCCCTATTCCCTAATCACAGGTTATGATTCAGGAGACCCAGGAACGCCTCATTTCACAAGACTCCCCCGACTCATGATTCAGAAAAGGGGGTCTCTGAGATGCTGCCTGAGAAACACGGGCCAGACGGTTTCCCACAATCACCCAGCTGGACTTGAACCCGGCCCTACACCACAAATCCCACGTTCTTTACACCACATACCAGAGCAAAAAAACATACATTAGATATGTTTGTGGTTGGAGGGGGTGGGAGGCAGGTGGAGAGAAGGCATCACTGGCCTGTGCGATTGGTCTTCTCAGGGTTGGCTTGGGCTGTACCAAGTTGCTTACACTTTCTGGACTGCAGTTTCTATCTTGACCGGAACTCTACATAGCAACAGCTACATTACAGAAGCACAAGTTTCACTGAGCTAATTTCATTGATACTCTATTTCACTTTCTTTTTTCCTCAGTTGCTGCTGGCATCCCACTAAGTTGATTCCACTTTCCACTGATGGAAATTTGCAGTATTTGCAAATTCCATTTGTAGGATGTTGGACTAGATGACCACAAAATTTCCTGCTAACTCTGAGAATTTCTATCACTGAGCTTCTAGGGTTCATGGAGTCACTCCTCTGTGCCAACCTCAGGATTCTCTCCCAAGGTCAAGTGTGCATAGGGCCTGAGATGCAACTTGCAGCCCTTTCAGGGATGGAAATGGTCCCTTTGCAGACTGTTGCAGCAAAGCAGAGGGAGCCTGAGGTCCCAGGTACAAACAGCCCAGCAGGTCTCCAGACCTCTGTGATCAGTTTCTTAGAAAAATACAAGTGCAGTTTTCTTTTCCAGCAATTCTATGGCATGTCAGCAGGTCTGTCTGGCAGAGCCCCTGGGTCATTACTTTCTCTTCCCATCTGGTAAAGGACCAGTGACTGTGTCCCCCCACTCTCCCTGTACCTTCCCCTATGCCATGCTGCCCTCTGTTACAGTGGCACTTTCAGAAGGTCCACATTTCTCTCCCCGAGCTGATCTCTGCCCCCAGAAAATTACATAGGTCTTCAGAGAATTTTGCAAACAACATCTTTGTTTTCACCTCATTCTTCTCTTGCCCACAGCCCTTAAGAACTGTTTCAATGTCCCCTGCAAATCTTTAAAATGTTGCCCCAGTGAACCATGTTCCTTTTGACAGGCTAAGACCAGGGGGTGTGGAGGGAGGGGGCCTGACCTCTCCCCATCGCAGACGTCCCAGGTGATTCGACAGGTGCCGGGAAGGGCTATCACACCCTGCTCAGAACTCCAAGGCTGCATCATATTTGTACTGGTTATTTTCAGACTATTGGCTATGGATGCTTAACTTCCAATCTACCAATTCGATCCCACTCTAGATTCTAAGACCAAACTTACTCTCAGGAGGGAAATGCTGGGAGCCTTGAGTTCATAGCACAGACTCTCAGCATGAAGTCAGGTGTTTCTGAGTCTTCTCGGACCCTGCACCCCAGTTTCTATAATCTTCTCTCCCCTTATTCCCTTCACTGTGTACCTCCCCCCCCCCCCCCCCCCCCAGTCTCTGACTTGGCCCCTTCCTGGATGCTTCTCAGGTGTGTTTTCTTTGCCTAGCTCCCTAGGACCTTGCCTAGGGCCTCCTAAACCTTTCTGACGGTAATCACTACTTAGATTTCTGCATGGCCCACCCCAGCCCCTGCTGCTGAGTCCTCATCTTCTCTTCCCCTGACTTTTCCAGCCTCTCTCCCCTCCTGGGTCCTGACCATTTCCTGTGGAACCTGTTCCCATGTGCCCAGTCCCTGGGTGGAATTTGTGTCCTCCCCCGCTCCCTGCCAGGTGCTCCCAGGTGGCCCTCCCTCCAGCAGGTACCATTACACACACAGAGAAGACTTCATAAACATCCTCATTCTTACTCATATTCACCAGAAACTATTGCTTCCATTTAGGTCCACTTTTGCTTGATTACTATTTGGACATTTCCTGATCTCCTTTGTGTATAAACAGCAGGAGCCAGATTACCCCTAAGAACTTCCTCATGTTATGGAAAAAGATCTGATTATTCTCTGTGGGGTTTCTAGGAATATTCAGAGAGGTAGAACACGAACCACCCAGGATTCTACTATTGTCATTTCAGGCCCCCAAGCCTTTGCCTGCCCCTCGGTCTCCACCAGATTCTCCTGAGGGCTATGGACTCTGGAGTTCCTTAGTGGAGGTGTGACCAGGAGCAAGTTGCTTAACATCTTGGTCTCAGTTCCCTCATCTGTGGAATGGGGTATAACAGTATCTGCCTCACAGCTTGCTATGAAGATTAAATGGGATAATTTTTTTTTTTAAGTTGGCTCCATGCCCAATGTGGGGTTTGAACTCACAACCCAGCCAGCCAGGCACCCTAATGAGATAATTTTTTTTTTAAAGATTTTATTAGTTTAAAGAGAGAGAGTAAGCAAGTGTGAGCGAGGGGAGGGGCAGAGGGAGAGGGAGAAGGAAAGAATCTCAAGCAGACTCCCCGCAGAGTGTGGAGCCCAACGAGGGGCCCCGTCTCAGGACCCTGAGATCATGACCTGAGCCGAAATCGAGAGTCGGATGCTCAACTCACTGAGCCACCCAGGCGCCCTGAGATAATATTTTTAAACCACTTAGGACAGTGCCATCAACAGACTAAGCTCTCTAAATGCTTGTTTATAAATAAATTCTAGAGGTATTAATTAATTATTATCATTATTTAAACTTGAGGGGAAAGTTAGGAGTAGAGATGAAATGGTAAAAAGGAATAGAATGTCTAGAAATAGACTGTACCAGATGTAAATAGGCAGGTAAATTATTATGAAAGTAAATCAAGTTCTTTTCTCTTTTAATAATCTTAATGGAGTCTTGCCCTAACCCAGGCCAATGAGAAGAAGTGGCCTGAAGGATTCTAGGGAAGGTGACTCAGATGCCTTTAAGAGTCTGCATTGCTTTCCATGCACCATCTGTCTGAGGAACACCCCT